>CANYBF010206328.1:0-10504 GCA_948192965.1 Dalechampia spathulata
ATGGTATAACACATTAAGCAAGCATCATCACCGTAAGCAAGGAAAACATAGCATTCCCAAGCATTGTCATACAAATAACAACGTATCACTCCAAAAGCGATACAATCCAAGCATCAAACTCAATATTCAACACATATCATAGCCACACAATATCATTCCTAGCAAAAGCAATAGCCTAGACGTAGTTTACGTCTTATTGCAATCAACAACAAACCAAAAGTGGCTTAACACATAAAACTAGCACTAACCTCAAACGCAAGCAACCTCTCACTATAGCCTGTGATCCTGTCTCTACTTGTAATCAACTTCTACTACGCGTTCTCGGAAGCTAGTGATGTTTAGAATCACTTAGAGAGTGATTTGGTAGGGTTTAGGACATAGAAGCTGAGGGAAAAAGGGATTAATACTTAAGAAAATCCGTCTGAAATCTGCCTTAAAAGTCAAATACAGAGTCGCGTACGGCCGTACGGTCTCTGGTACGCCCGTACCGACGCTGAAAGCCTGATAACCCTAAACTCCTGCGAGCTATCGTACGGCCGTACCACCCGTTGGTACGCCCGTATGGGCACTGTTCATCTAATAAAATTACTATTCACCTGCGAGCAAACTGAATTCCTGCGAGCAACGGTATGACCGTACGCCCAGTTGGTACACCCGTACATCCTCCAGGCCATCAGTTCCCTGTTTTCTCTCTGTCTCGTATGACCGTACGTCCATCCGTACTCCCGTACCACTTCCCAAAAATGCATAACATGCCTATTGGCATGCCAAACTCGTCTGAAAACCTGTCCCAACTCTTAACCAAGACTAAACACACTTCCAAACACATCCTAAAGCACATATATACGTCGTCCCTCATCCAACCGAGAAGACACGCTTCCCAATAAGATGACGACACACATTCAACACATAGATACATTCATACACATCCACTGCACATAAATTCATGCATTTCCAGTCAAAGCCAATTACATACGCACACAGGCACCAAACCATCATCACATGCACAAATACATTCATCTATACACATTTACATATACACATTCACATACATCCCTAGGTACACATATACGTATAACTCCTAGGATCTCTATCGTGGGTGTAACAAGAAGTGTATGACATATTGATATATATATATTTCATGACACAATTCAATTTTATATGATGATCTATATGCAATGTTTGGCATTTATACTCCATTGTAAGAATGTACATGGAAATGAATGAGAATTGCACCATAATCGTGGTTATATACGTATTGTATTGAATAATGATTTATGGTAATGTATGATTTGGATTCATGGTTCCTTTGGCCTTGTCTAGCGATATCGGAGGTGTTTTCACAAGATCTAAGTCTATTTCTTATAACTTTATTTTAGCGTATATACCAGGGGAGCAAAATGGAATATGGAAGATGCCATAATGTTATATCAATATCCTTCCATGCATGGCTTGTACGTGCACTAAGGGCACGAATTGCAGGAACGAAACGTAAAAACTCAAATTAACCAACAAAATAAATTAGTTTGATAAAAACAAAATGAAATAAAAATCCAAAAGGGATGTTGGGTGAAATTTTATGATCCCATCAACCATAAAGTTCCTAACAGAAAAATGACACTAAAATTTCCTCCCAAAAAGCCAAAGCTTCTCTGGGCATTCAACTTCAGCGCTTATAATAATAAAACCAGTATGAGCTCTGAAAATTTATAATTCTAATGCTTGTGCTTTTACTCCTGTCCATATTCAAAAGAAAGAACCTCTTCTGAAACATCCAACAACTCCTCAACTTCTACTTCTTTGGCCTCGTATTCTTCCTCTTCATCGCTGGCTTCTCCATCTCTTAATTTCTGCCTCTCCAATTTCTCTTCTTCATGGAGTCGTTTCCACTCATTCACCCATTTCTCCCATTCGTCCTTCAACATTCTTCGCTTCTCGCGGTCTTGCTCACTCAGTTGCAATGATACATCTTGATCCTCTGCCTCATACTTCTTGCTGTATTTCTTCAGATTGTTTGCAATCTCTTCCTCTTTTTCTGGGGTCAAGAAGGATGGTGGCCTTGGGCGCCACAGGAACTGTAATAAACAATGGACAGAATCACGAGTTCATCAGTTATCATGATTTATTCGCGAAAAATCTCATCATCCACTTTTGGCAAGGCCATTATACTTATGGTTGTAAATGAACTAAGCCACAAGAAGCTTTCACTGGTTTGAGCTCGACTCATTATTCTCAAGTCACACTCAAGTTGAGCCAGTAAATTTTT
Source organism: Dalechampia spathulata (assembly GCA_948192965.1). NCBI lineage: Eukaryota > Viridiplantae > Streptophyta > Magnoliopsida > Malpighiales > Euphorbiaceae > Dalechampia > Dalechampia spathulata. Next base: position 2,267 of record CANYBF010206328.1, read on the forward strand.
TCATGTATCACAAATTTAATCAAGCCTTGATGAGCTCAATAATACAAACTATAGAATGAATTCTTAAATACTTTATCTTTAAAAAGAAAAAGATTTGTAAAAAATAAAATTATGATATATTGTTGAAATTTAAAATTTACATTAATAATTACATTTGAATACATATATTTATATTTATGCAACTAAAAAATATATAGATTTTTTCAATGAAAACTAAACTAACACTACTTCAATTAATGAGCTAACGCATGAGGCTAAAAAATTGAGTATTGTCTAGCTTAAACTTAGCTTAATTATTAAACATTTCTCATTGAACAAGCTTGCATAGCTTTTCTCAAATCAAATTTTAGGTAGTTCATGAAGGGCTCAACCTATTTTCAGTTGATTCATTTCCAGAATGACAAATTTTACTGCAGATACTTCAAACTCGCAAGTAACTTGAACTTATCAAAGGACTCTTCACATCAGTTAAGTTGATGTATGTAAAACTAATGAAGTTACCTGGAAGAAATGATCCTTAAGGATCCGATAAAGTAGCTTGCCATTAAACGACCATATATTGAATCCATTTTCCATTTCATGGTGAACAGAAGTCACAGAAGTGGCAACATACCTGCACACAAGATGGGTTTATCACAACCACAGAAGAAAAACTAACTTTCCACGTAAAGTGTTATCAAGACATTAGCATTTTAGTTGCAATTATGTACTCTGTTGAACAAAGTACACCCGATAACAATTTCCACTCACTTCATAATGAAGCCAACATCATGGTCAAAATGGACCTTACATTGGAACGGAGTTCAACAGAGTGAAAAGGAAAATACCTTCCGGTAGGATCCCATTCAATATCAGTTGCCATAAAATGTTCAGTTGTGGCCATGGTTTCCAGTTCATCGACATTATAGAATTCTAACTGTCCATTGAAACCCTTAAGTCCAGCAAGTATTATATAGTGACCAGCAGGTGACCAAAATAAAGCATTTGCTTGTTTGCCTTTAAGAGTAGTGAGCTTTGAAACTCTGCCAGTATTATGAGCGGTCCTCATAGAGTAAAAACTTACATCAGGCCTTGGACTATCCCCATGAATAACAGCAAACCTGTGACCCTTTGGCTCCCAAGCAAAGGAGATTATCTTATCATTCTTATTGTCCAACTCCAACACTTCAATGGGTATATCTCGTTCTTTTATCCGAAAGAGCTCAAAGCCAGTGTATGTGGTCCTCTTAGATTTGGTATAACGATCAACTTTTACAGCAAGATAGTCACCATTGCTTTGCCAGTACATTTTACAATCACTAACACTAAAAAGATTCTTCTGCCTCATTTCCTCTTTGCTAGGAATTTGAACAAGAGACACCTGCAAAATGGGTTATTGCAGCAAAAAGGTTAAACAGAGCCAAAGGTGAAACCTTTAACCATACGAAAACAAAGTTGCTCACCCTAGCAGGTTGGTTTCCTCCAGCAAGTTCAGGAACAAAGAGCGCAAGAATGGGATCAGTTGGTGACCAACTGAAGTCTGTAACATTTTCAACCTTCAAAGACTTCTTGTCAATGAGACTGAAAGTCTCAGTTTCATAAACAGAAATCATATTCTTTCCAATTCTGGCAAAATACTTCTCATCTTTTCCACCACCCCACCTGAAAAAGATCAAGTGTTACTCCACCAGATAATGATAGATGAGGGAACATGGTTAGTAACCTTTAGCCTCGAAGAAGAATGAAAAAGCTACCTAAATATGGGCCAGGAGACACCTGCAACACCACCTGTTCCTCCAATGGAAAATTCATCAGCACTTCCCTTGAAATCTCTCATCACTTTGCCAGTTCTTACATCAAATATATTTATCACAATTCTCTGAAAAAAAATAGCATCTTGTTACTGTGCGCACCAGGGCTTAAACCTTTTAACAACATAAAAAATAAAAAGCATAGAGTACTAACATTTGCATCACGAGGATTGCTTGGTTCATGGCTGCTGTAGGTAACCAAATATTTCTCACCAGGTGAAAAATCAATCAGTTTAACCTGATGTAAATATAATAAAAGCTTATCGTCATGAACTTGAAAAATAAATACAGAAAAGTTATGAAATAAAAACCATAGGTAGAACCTGTGGGTGAGCATAACGCATGAGCCTATTGAAGGCACTTGCACCACCCCAGACAGCAGCACCCTGCCTGTGAACTGTTGCCAAGTAAGTCCCAAGTGGAGACCATTGCACAAAACTCTCAGTCCAATACTACAAAAGAATCACAAATATTCAGTCACCAAAAGGAAAAAGAAATTAGAAACAGAGAAGAAAGACCCAGCAGTTATTTAACACAGTTGGACAACAATGCAGCAATCAGAGACGATAATTACATTCAACGGGAAAAACAAAGATCAAAGACATGAATTAAACTCACAGCACGCTTGTAAACAGGATCAGGCTTCAACTGCCTTGCATCATTCCAGAAAACCTCAGTATCTGATCCTGCTCGAATCACAAACTGATCTCGTGCTTTTTCATCAGTAAGCCACTGTTGAAGATTTTCCTGAAACAATACAAAAGCACTAGTTCTGTAAGTAAAATAAATATATACCTATATATGTAAAATGAGCATTTTGCACCTAGAAACAAAGTCCCCATGAATAAGCTTAAGGAAAATACTGCACCTTCATCTTATAATTTATTTATTAAAATTATCAAGTTAAAAAAATATATTATAACTAGGGGTTTATAATCGCAGTATTCAAAGCAAGTTTCCACCACAATCCCTGTGCCAGATCATATTGCCAGCATTATTTTAAACTATTTTAACAAAAATATAAATCAGTCAAATCAATTTACATTACCTGACTGCATATGCAATCATCTTAAAGGGCCACTTGAGAACAAAGGACAGCCAAACAACAGTTGAAAATGAACATTAATGATGCTAGTTCTTCTAAAATTTTTTTAGGCACTCCTAGTAAATGACTATCAACATTTCTGAAGTCAAAAGTGTTGCATATTGATGCAACAGAATCAACATGATTGAAATGGGACACTTGTTTGTTTCAAAAACAATGTGTAGGCAAAAATTTCGAATAGGAAATCAAGTTTTGACAGTCGATTGGTCTTTGTGCACCTAATAAATGTTACATTATCATGTAATCATATTCTGTCGTGCCACCCAGTTTCCATCCTACATTGGTACCTAAAATATCACAGAAGTCTAGACCTTCTATCATTAACCTTGCTGCCAGGCAGCCACAGCATTGAAATTTGAAATTGCCCATTTGGGTTCATTATCAGATTAACATTAAAATGCACCACCAACTAGGGGAAAAATGTTCGTTAACAGAAAGCTAAGCTTCACAACAACCACCAAATCAAGGCATGTGCACAGGCATACCAATTAAATCAATAAGATTAAGGGAAAGAAAATAAGAAAGATCAGCAAAAACAATAATGAGAAGTATGGTTGAACTAATTACACCAGGAACATAAGGCTTGAATTCAGGAGGTGCCCACTCATCTGGAACTCTCATATATCTATCAAAATCCCCAAACATGTTCACAGCAAAAATATGGGCTCTGTCCAGCTTGTACCCATTTGTTTTTTCCTTGGCTAGCTCAGCTTCCTACAAAAAACAACGACCAATATCAATTACATAATGAATGCTTGTTACATTCTAGAAAATATATTTCCCGCAGAAAAAGAGAAACAGAAAAAGCTAAAATCAACTATGGCAAAGCCCTGCAACATTTTTTTCTCAAGTTCAAAAGGGAAATTTAATCAGCATATGCGTAGATAACATTATCTTTGTCCCTAATCAAAAGTCCCTTCCTCTTTAAGCAAAAAATAACGATGCCAATAACATGAATAAGAAGAAATTATAAGTAGTTACCTGAGGGGTGTTATACTCAATAAAGCAATAACCTAAGGTTTTTTGAGTTTCGGGGTCAACAGGCATCCAAAGGCCATCCTCCTTAATAACACCAATCTGACTATAGATTTTGCGAATGACTCCTTCGAGCTTTTCAAATTTTTCACGAGGCACAACTGGAAGATTGTCAACAACGATAATGTTACCGAATCCAGCTTCAAAATCAAGCTGCTCCTCCTGGTAAACATCCTCGTCATCACTGCCAAGAAAATCAGCGTTGATAAAAAAAATCCAGAAGATCCTAAATTTACAAGTACAGCCCTAGTATTACTTCAAATTTCAAGAGAATATCCAGAATTAAAAGGTACTTCCTACCATGATACATTCTATAATTTCACCACAAAGAATTCTACATGTAGAATTTACCAAGCAACCAAACAAGAACATAATATAACTGATACCGAACCTGATGATTCCGAAATCTTCGCCTGGTGGGAGATGGATGGAGCTGAGATCAAGCTGAGAGAGGTCGATTCCGGCATCCGAAGCACGCGCTTCTATATCGTTCATTATAATAACGTCCGTCATCTCTCTCGTATGTTGGGAGACTGAGGTTTCTCTAGAGTTGCAGAGATCTTCAAAATTTTAGGGTTTTTGGATATAGAGAATATGTCTACGTGGTGTGCGTAAAAGAAATACCCTACTCAGCTTTATAAATTTCAAAAATACCAACACACCACTGACACCATTTTAATGTTGTATAAATAAATCCTTCTGTTTTTTTTTTTTTTTTAATTTACGTTCCCAAGTAGCTCCATGTTAAAAGAAAGACAACTTATAGAATAGTTAAAAAGAGTCCTGATGTTTAGTTTGAAGATCAAATAAGACGGAAATAATTAATTTCTAGAAAACTACATTTAGGATTTCCATTTTCTAAAATTTTAATTATTTTTTTTATTTAAATTTGTGTTTTAAGAATATTTAAATCTATAGATAAATACTTTTCATTTCTATATTAAAAATAATTTATATATCAATTGATAACTCTGATCAATTAAAAGATTAATGTTTTAACATATTTTTATATTTTAAACAACTAATAATTAAAAACCACAAAATGAATCTCAACGTACTTTGAAGTTTAAAATTTTTTCATCAGATCCTTTTATTCTTATTTTATTTTTAAGTAATCATAAACTTTTCATTCCTTTCATCAAATCTAAAAGTCTTTTTTTTTATTTTGTTTTAAACGTTATTGAACTTTATATTTTTATTGTAAAGTATCCTACTATATAATTAACAACTTAATGGTTTATTAGTACAAATTAACATCTAATAAATTATTAAAATAATATTATATGGATAAAAATATCTAAAAATAAATATAAATTATTGATTTAATAAATATAAAATAGAGAAGAAAATAAACATGCACGTATATATATTTGTACATGTGAATCCTTTTTTATACTTAATTTTAAGTCAAAAATATAAATCATTAAAAATTAAAATTATAGATCAAAATTGTTGAAATAATAAAATATAAATTATTAGATATTTTAAAATCTTAAATAACAATACAAATTATAATGGTTTGACAACTTCTTTACTTATAACCACTTATCAAAATAATTATTTAAGGTTGCATTAATCTTTGAACAAGATTACTACCCTAAATTATTTGATTCAACAATCAAACGCTGATATTTTCGAGGATTAAAATAGAGTAATCTCATAATAAATATTCAATTTATAACAAATCAACTTAATAAACAAACTCATTACAATCCTAAAAAAGTATAATTTAATTCAATAAGATAGCTATAATACTTTGGAAATAAAAGAGATAAATAAATAATGAGTTTAGAAGGTTATTATTTTACTCATGATATATAAATACCTAACAATTAATACATTCTCTAAGCTCATATGGTAGTTATTTGTCACACTCCAACCTAGTGCAACATGCTCCCGTAGCATAATTGATAACCTCCTAATAATAGAAATCATTAATTACACTATAAAGGGATGCATAAATTTTTTTTATAAAATTACTATTCATCAAGCACTATTCATTAGGTTCTATGATGAAATTTAATGTGTTGTTTGCTTATTATTAATATACATCATTACCATATTCACATTGATAAGTTATAGCGATATTATATAAATATACATTACACATACACCATAATAAGTAATACTGCCAAATGAGAAATGAAATTTGCTACATAATGAGAAACAACATCTCAGAGTACGTTATTAAAGTCCAGACTGCATCTAGGTTAGGGCTTTACGAAAGACCCGACTTTAGCCAACTATAGATCAGCTACTCTTGTCGCTCCCCGATTGAACTAGGTCATGCATTCATCAAATGACAAACACTGAGTATAAAACTCAGTGGTGCTATAACAATATGTATATGGCATTTCAATATTCAATAACAACATAACAATATCAACTTTCACATAATATTCACAAAATAATGTATCATCATCATATAACATCAACTGATATTTTACTATATCAATGTTGAATATTTGACATTAATAGTATAAGAATAAATACCATATGCAATCCTTTGTAACGTTTCCTCCATCCATTATCATATAAGAGAATCATCGCATAAATATAAATGTATGATGTGTATAAATATTTGTATCATACATCCATCATCATCAATCCTTATATTTTCACCATATGTGGATGATAATGTATATGCTTTTGAGAATGCAATCATATTGTGCACTCTCCCTCAACTCTTTGTAATCTTTTATCTCATTCGGAAATATTGTGCATAAATCCTTTTCGTATTGGGTTCCTCTAGGTACCGGTACTCAACTCTTGAAAGAGGCCAACTATTATATCACTATAGGGTTCTGTGAACCTCATCTTCCTTGAGAGAGCCATTGTATTTATATATGATTCCTTTAAGGAATCCATTAATTATATGACCCAGTACGTTTCTTTTTCTGTAATATCTCTTTTCTTCCCTTATCCACCTTGTAACTTCTTGGCAATGTCATGAATATGTCTTTGTGTATGAATGAATCATGCCATGATGTATAAATGATGTTTTAATGCTCATATGCAATACTGATCATATAATACCATTCACAATATCAACTCATCACTTTGCTATAATAAGCAATCAACGGAGAAAACATCATTTCAAGACCTTTAATGGGTCAAGAAATGAAAAGCACAAACCTGCAATGGACTTCCCCTTATCCAAACCCCTTGGTGATACTTGTAAATCTTCCTTCACACTACCTATAACATTACAAAGTATCTATACTTAATAAAAGAAACAACTCATACAAAGATTCATAACATATTGCTTTCTTTCCAATCACCTTATAAGTAAGTCTATGACTTAACACAATTAAGCAATCGTAAAGGATTCTTAAGATTGTTCAACTAATACCCTACTCAAATTTATATATATACATATAATTTAAGGATAAAATTAGTGACATAAAAAAGATTTCAATGTAAACCAAGTTATAGGTAGAATTATATCCCTTTTTAATCAATTTTTAATACAAAACATTTTACCTTCTAAGACCTTTGCTCATTGTATAAGACTTTTTCCTAAGCAAATAATATTTAAATTAAATAATTATTATACCATTGGAAACTAAACTCAAAGATCTTTCCAACGATATATTACACGACTGAAAACTCATCCGATAAAGCCTTCAAATGTTGTTGACAAAATCACTCAAAACTAGCCTTTATAGTCTACACGAGTCGTGTACAGCTTTACACGAGTCGTGTAGAACTCGGCCCTTACCAAAAAATACATGTTTAGGATGCTCGTGAGCTACACAATTCATGGAGAGCTTTACACAACTCGTGTAAGACTTGTCTTCCTCCAAAAACACTCATTTTTCATCATTTTCACACCCAAACCGCCCCCAAATGGTTCCTTAAGCTTCCTAACTTATTCCCATGACCAAAACACTTTAAAAACACTCCCAAAACTTGCTATAAACATCAATTAAACACAATTTAAAGTTCAATCATTTATCAAATACAATTTATAATAGATTTTACTTCATTCAAACCTGTCCAAGCATGAGCAACTTTACAATGATTCTCACATTCATGGACATGCAAGAATTCATTCTTTCATTAATCATTAAGCATAATAAACCATCTAAACACCTTTTAAACATCTTTTACAACCCTCAATCATTAACTAAAATGGCTAATACAAGTAATGTAAAGTAGGGTTTTTATAGTCTTCACACATCAAAATAGAAATTGGTTTGGTTATGCATAACATCAAATTCAACACTTCTACTTTCTTATTCCTTCATCCTTCAATCCAATTCTTTCTTTTATACAAAATCATCATAACCTAAAACAACTAAATTT
>CANYBF010206439.1:0-10672 GCA_948192965.1 Dalechampia spathulata
AATTCGGGCTGCTTTCCAACACAGGAAGGCTCGGGTTTACTTTTTCCCGGTTTGTTTAATTGCTCAATTGAGTTGGTTAAATAAGCCGGGTGGCGACTCCACAACATTTTCTCGACGCGATCTGTCTAGTTCCTGTAGTACTTAAGGGTCTAAGCTTTTGAGAGCAAGCACCACGGCATTTCACGCCGAACAGCGTGCAGCATTCCCAGCGTCCGGGATGTGCTACTCTCACACCATGATATTAAAATCTTCTAATTTTGATTCCCACAAACAATGCATTGATTTTTGCATAAAAATCAATTAATTGTACTTTAATCTTCAATTAAATGCCATTTTGAATTATCATTTTTTACTTGACATGTTTTGATCAAATTTTGATATTGACTTATTCTTAAGTGATGCTTGATGATTTTGAGATCTTCTAATTTATATCTTTCAGTTGTTTTTACCTGAAAATTGATTTTTAATCATATTTTTTATTTGATTTTTGCTTTATTTTCAAATTAAATGCCATTTAATTTATTTTCCATGTCATGGATGATTAAGTGTGAATGAAGAGGTAAATTAAGTCTTTGGCAACATGATTTATTATGACAATTGATATCTTTTCCTTAATTTTCTTGGTAAAATCATTTGATTTACCAATTAAAGTTTAATGCTAATATGCTTTTAATAATCACTCTTTTATCATGTGATTATTATACCCTTGCGCAATATCAATAAAATAAGTGTTTATTTGCAAAATAAAATAATTCTAATACTAACTATATTAATAGTAATTTCCTAAAAGTCAGTGTCCTAATAGTCATGACAACTCCCTCCCTTTAAAGAAGATTTCATCTTGAAATTTAAATTTTACTAGTCTATGAATAACTGGGGTATTATTATCTTAAATTATGTTTCTCATTCCTATGTTACATTTTGACCTGTATGATAGTTCCACAACACTTTCACTAAAGGAATTTGTTTATTTCTTAATTGTTTCATCTCTTCAGAAACTCTTTCAAAATATCAAAGTAAACTGAGGATCCCTATCTAATACTATGGATACTAGAACAGAACACTGTACAATTTAATAATCTTTTGAATGTAAAATTATACTAATTTTTCTAATCCATAATTCATCCATACAACTAAGAAATGTATTGACTTCATTAACCTATCAATTATTGCCCTAACTACATGATGTTTGCTCTATATCAATGGAAATCTTATCATAAAATCCATAGTAACTCGCTCTTATTTCCACTTTGGTATAGGTAATGGATTAACAAATCCAGTTGGTACCTAATGTATTACTTTTACTTATTGACAATCAAACATCGAGTAACATATTTTGTAATATCTTTCTTCATCCTTGATTATCAGTAATGTTGTTTCATATCTTTATACATTTTTATGCTACCTAGATTATGAAAAAATGATGAATCATGGGCTGCTTGAGCTATTTACCTCTTTAACTCTTTGTTACTAGGAGTACATACTTTTTATTTCTATATCATAATAACCCATCAATATCAATAGAATATTTTATCTGTTCACCTGCCTATCCTTTATTGGTTTATAAAAACATGTTTAGCAGCGAAAGATGTAATTTAAAATTTTTAAATATGTGATTTCATTGAATCTAGCAATTCTATACATAGAAAACATCAAACATAGAGAATATTATGAAGAAAAGATTGAAAACTTACTTATAAGCTGATCTCCTTCTTTCCTTATCCTTCTATAAAGTTGTAGCAAACTTTTCAATCCCCAAGGATAGAGGATCTTTAAACTATCCACACAAGTAAAAAGAATGATTAGTAATCCAATTACTAGTTTTATTTATAGACTAGTAAAACATAACATAAAAGAGAATGGATGGAGAATAATAATTGAATTCAATTTTCTTCTTGATGTTCAACCAAAACTAAATTATTTTTCCTTGTTCTTGTGCTTCGAAATACTTAGAAACCAGAAGGAGAAGAGAGGCAGCCAAAATATGCTTCTATCACTCTATTTATTTTCACCAAAACATAATGATCTAACCCTAATTAGGTTTAGGTTATAACAAGTCAAGTCATGTGCATGTCACATGCTTTTAGCATGTGACTTGCATGTTACTGACTTAAATCTCCTTCCAGTAGCACATGATAATAATGTGCACTTCCATTTAATTCATCATACATGAATAAGTTATGTGACAATCATATTTTGACCATTAAGTCAATTAATTTCGTCAAAAACCCGTATATACCATGCATGTAGAACATGTCATCTTAAATCACTTATATCTTTAGTTCCACTTATCAAATTTCAGTGATCTTGGTATCAAATCGAAGCCTTTTTCATGATATTTCTAATAAATATGAAAAACTTAGGTTATATAATAACCATAAAACATTATTTTATCAACATCCATTCCTGATTATTATTTCCTTACTTTTAGTGTGTGACCTTTTGGGTTCTTGACATGTTGGCAACATATGAACATATTATTAAACTTCATTTAATAACATCAAATGTAAATCATGAGCAATTTCTAGTCATACATCATGACTACCCAAATGTTAAGAGGTCATTAGTTTGACTACAACCCTTCCATATCAAATTCCATGCCATAAATTCCTTTCACCATCCACTATCTCATTCAGGTTTAAGTATGGATTAATGTCAATTCAATGCATAATCAAGTGTGTTAGATCATGCCCTAAATTTGATGTTTCATGTACCATAATCTTTATTCCTAAAATTCCTTTATGAAACTCATTCATTAATAGGCATCATACTCTGGCTAGAGGTTCTTGAATAAAGAATATTACATGAATCATTGAGATAAAACCCCTACATTGAATCTGGGGTTGTGAATCCTTTATTGATAAATAAGTACCTTCAACTACTTCACACTATATCCAACCTCCAAGTTATGAATGCCTCCTATGGAGGAATAAAACATAGGAGTCAAAACAGAGTGATCTATAATTAAGATAACCTTGTTATCTCAAGTCTTAAGGATACTTGCACTACTGATATGAGTGAGATATGTTTCACAGTCATAGATCAATTATCCATATGAAATCTCACTAGCAAGGCCTCTAATGAGTCAATCCTCAACTACTCATCCACAGGTTCACTTTAGATAACTCTTATCAGGATGAATGAGAATCATCCTAAAAGGCAGTATAACATGTGCTGATCTTAACCGCATTAATAATATCCATTCTTATTAATACATTGATCAAGGATAATTTAGATATTGAACATTTGCATACAATAAGAATCTCATTTAATAAACTCTTTATGAATTCCTTTGTATTGTTCCAATATATTGGAATTTATCATTTAGTTAATTACCTTTTAAGTACATTAAATAATGAATAATGCCTTTATTGATAAATGGTTCAATATCAAATTACAATGAAACATGATGCTCTAAAGCATACACTAACATCCTTTATGCATTTATAGTTGATATTCTTCATCATTTACTGAAGCTTCCTTTATCCGATCAATCAATATTGGCTTCACCTGTAACCATATAATTATACTACCATTTGGCTTAAATTTAAATAGAGCATTCAATTATTGTACCTCTCAAATCAACATCAAGGTTGTAACTTATAAACTAGCAAAAAAAAAATTTTACTAAGTGCGTCTGATACTAGATTAGCTTTCACTAGGTGATAATCAATTAAGCAGCCATAATCTTTAATCAATTCTATTTAATGTCTTTATCTTGGATTTAGCTCTTTCTATGTGCCCAAATATTTCAGACTTTTATGATCTATGTAAATGAAAAATTTTTCTCCATAAAAATAATATCACTAGATCTTCAATGCAAATACTATTATTGCTAAATATAGATCATTTGCCAGATAGTTCTTCTTGTGTAGTTTTAATTATTTGGAAGCATATGTTATCACTTATCAACCATGCATCAATACATAATATAATCCATTTAGAGATGCATTATTATATATAATGCATTCTTTATTTAGGTTAAGCAAAATTAACACTAAAGCTTGAGTTAAACATTCCTTTAGCCAATTAAAACTCTTTTGATATTCGGCAGTCCATTCAATAGGAACATCCTTCTAGAGTAGTTGGGTAAATGGAACAACAATCATAAAAAATCCTTTGAAAAATCATCTGTAGTAACCAGCTAAACCTAGAAAAGTGACTTCACTAACATTCTTTTATGCTTGCCAATTAGTAACAACTTCAATTTTACTAAGATAAACTTTAATACCATCTATTGATATCATATGTCCTAGAAAAGATGCTTGTTCTAACCAAAAGTCACATTTAAACTTGTCATACAGTTGTTTCTCCTGTAATCTTTGTAATACAGCCCAAAGATGCAAGTCATGCTTTTCTTTATTTCATGAGTACACCAAGATATCATTTATAAACATAACCATACACTAATGTAAATACTGCTTGAATACAGTATTTGTTAATGCCATAAATGTTATTAGTGCATTAATCAATCCAAATGATTATCATCAAAAACTCGTAATGACCATACCGAGTCTGGAATGAAATTTTTATAATGCTATTATCTTTTATCCTAGAATTGATAATATCCTAATTATAAATCTATCTTTGAAAATATTATGGCATCTTTTAATTGATCAAATAAATTATCTATCTATGGCAAGGGATACATGTTCTTCATTATGACTATATTGAGCTATCTATAATCTATACATAATCGTAGCATGCCATCTTTCTTTTTAATAAATAATATTGATGCACCCGAAGGTGATACACTCAATCTAATGAACCCTTTATCTAATAATTATTGCAATTGAGTCTTCAATTCTTTCAATTCTGTTGGTACCATTTGATAAGGTGTAATTGATATCATCTTGGTACCTTACATTACCTTAATTTCAAACTCTACTTCTCTAACTGGTGGTAAATCTAGCAATTCTTCTGGAAAAACATTTAGGAAATCATAAATTGTAGGTATCTCATTGAGTTTCAATCTTTCTAATTAGGTATCTATCACATGTACTAAAAATGCTTTACAACCTTGTATCAATAATCTTGTGGCAATAATAAATGAGATAATAGTGGCTATTATTGGTGGTTTATAACCCCGTATCTTGACACTAGTATAAATAAGATCTTTGAACACCACTTTCTTCATTTTATAATTAACCATTGCTTGATATTTTGACAACCAGTCCATCCCTAATATCATATCAAATTCTTTAAATAATATTTCAAATAGGTCAGGTGGGAAGCTAACGTCATGCATGATCAATGGGTAGCCCATATATATTCACTTAACAATAACATCATATCCTAATGGACTAGATACCATAATATCATATCCCAAATTCACATATTTTATATCATATATGCAAGCAAGTTTAGCATTTATATATGAATGATATGATCCAAGGTCAAATAAAATCAATGCTTCAAGAGTAGAGATCAAAAATTACCAACTATGACCTTTACAATTGGTGTGTCTTCTCATTATCACATAGTATAAACTCTAGTTGTAGCTCCTTGGATTGTAATTTGATTAACTGAACCTTGACTACTACCTTTGCCTATATTAGCTCTTTATCCATGCCTCTACCTCTACCTTTTTCACTAAACTATGAAACTATAAATATAGGTCTAGTAAATATGTTTTATCTATAACTACCTCCCTCTACCATAGTACATAAAGGTATAATTCTGTTATATAGTCTCTAGCAAAGTGACCTGAACCTCAATACCTATAACATACTCTAGTTCCAACTTTACAAACTCCTAAATGATATCTATTATAGGTAGGACACTATCTAAATCCCATGTCACTTCATCCCAATGTTTGGTTAAACTATAGTCGTCTAGGGGCCGATAGTTTGTACCTTGTTTATCTAAGAATTTGAGGGCTTTTAAGCTTCCCTCTCTTACTATAACTGGTAGATGAACTAGCACCTTTCAATAATTTTTTTGGCTGCTTAGCTCTACCTTCTTCCTCTTCATTAATAGTATACTTCTACCCAAGTGCATTAGCCATCAATGTAAAGAAATCCTTACAGTTAAATCCTTATACCTAAGCCTGAATTCAAGGTCTCAGTCCCTACTTAACTAATTACATCTCCCCTTGTTAATAGTAACTATGTAGGCAATATAATATGCTAGATGTGTAAACTCTCTCTCATACTCTACCACTATCTTATCCTCTTACCTTAGGTTGAGGAACTCTTATAATTTCTAATTGGTATATACTGAGGGAACACATTTTTATCTAAACTTTCTATGAAAGTCATCCCAAGTCAACACTAGAAGCTCTACCATGTTGTTAGGTGTTATATTCCACCACTCATATGCATCATCTTATAGCATCTGTAAAAGATTCGTATGAAATGTCTATGGCTACACCTATATAACTGGATTCGTATGGCCCTTAGCATCTGTAAAAGATTAGTTGTTTATATAGCTACCATATCTACTCTTCATGCCACTTGTTGTTTTGTTGGAAGCACCCTCTTAATTAATTTAGGTTGCTCTAAAGGGACATGTCTAGCCTTTATTCTATTACCCTCCTCAAATGTATCCTCTTGTGGATTATGATTACTTTCATCTTTTCTCCCTAGCTATCATAAACCTACCAATCATTTTTACTAATTACATAATAAAAATAATAAGACCATACTAGTTAAGTCCATATCAACATTATGATATTATTCCTAGTTATATAACATATCATTTATGAGCATTAAATATTATCACATCTTCATTTGTAGCATAAAAATTATTAATGATTTGGGTGATGAAATTATACCCTATACGATCAAAAATAGCATGATGACATGGAATTACAGAAAAATGCATATTTCAAGGTGAAAATTATAAATATTATGATAACGATAGGAAATACCTATTGAGATTAAGAAATGATGATAAGATGATAGTAGATTAAGTCAAATACGAAAAATAAGCTTGAACGTGTAGAATTGGATCGAGTGATAAATTACATGTATATCGAGGTAAGAATATTTACGTATGCATGGAAATACATGCAATTGAGGAATTAAGATAAATTATGATTGTATTTGGAGTATGCATAATTTATAAATTAAGTATGATTAAGGATCATATAAATGAATTATACGAGTGAATAATGTACATATAATATATATACGTATAGAAATAATTATGGATTAGTGAATAATGGAATAGTAAATAATGAAATTGGAATATATATGTCTAAGATGATTTATTTAACTTAAGATTTAAAGGTATAGAAAAGAAAGTATAATGGAATTTAGAAATTCATTTATGATGTCATAAATGAACCTTGATGATGTAAGCATGATGTAAGTGAATAAGCTTAATTATGATTATAATTTTATTAAGAATGATTAATTATGGATTGATAATACATTTGTGAAGGTATATAATGATATGAAAATATTGGAAAAGTAAAATTAGTGAGTTTTATTTATGATGTCATGATGATATCATAATTAGATTTATTGAATAATTGAGAGTATAATTGAGTATTTAATAGATATATTGAGATAATAATAAAGTATTATTATGAGACATGTGATGGAAAGAATTAAATATTGAGGTATGGGTATGAGGAAAAGAATATTAGAAAGTGGTGTAAGTGGATGGAAAGAGAAGAATATTTGAGTATTTTATTTAATTAAATGATGGATTGATGACTTGGAAAATATGAAATTTGAATGGGAAGGAGGTATTCTATACATATTTTGATGAAAGAAGGGAAGTAAATGGTATAATACAAGTAGTTATACAAAATGGTATGTATAAGGGGCTAGAATCCTACGAAATGAGTGTATGGAAGCTATTTTGCACCCATACTATATATATATCATATTTGTCACACTCGCGTTTGACACCCTAGGAGTTTTGGTATTTTTATGTATGATTGTTTGGATGTATATGTATATGTATACATGTCGTGGTATGATTGCATGCATATGTGCTTTGTATTTTGTGACTGTGTGTACGTCGTGATGACGTGTTCTGCTGTATCCTTGTATGTATACGAGGTGTGTGCATGATGGTATGCATGTTTGGTATGTGTTGTGGGTATTTCAAGTGGCTGGGAAGAGTATTAGAGTGTGAGAAGAGGAGATTGGCATGTGGTATGGGCGTACGGGATTCGTACGGTCGTACCGAACAGGGGAAGTAAGGGGGTCTAGGGCTCCTGGAGGTCGTACGGGCGTACCAAGGAGTGGTCCGGCCGTACGCGTACTCGTAGGAATTTAGGTTTTTCAGGAGAGTTATGAACGTATGGGCGTACCAAAGGTGGTACGGCCGTACCAAAGCTCACAGGTTTTTAGTTTGTCAGGGTTTTTAGGTTGGTACGGGCGTACGGGTGGTGGTACGGCCGTATGCGACTTAAGTTGGGCTTTTTAACAGATAGAAATTAAGTGTTCCTTACCTATACTTTCCTTCTAAACATCCCAAAACCTTAAAAAACACCTGAGGAAGGATTCCTATGCACCGGGATAGTGCAAGAACGTGGAGTAGAGGCTAGAGCTTGGTAGAGACGGGACTACGGGCTTGTGATAGTAGTCTTCTTTCTCCAGGTCTGTGCTAGCTTGTATTTATTTGTGCTAGACATTTATGGTTTATGCTAGCTATTTGTTACTTCTGCTTGTTGAGTGGTTCTACGGCCCTGTAAGGCCTAGAACTATTGTCCGGGGAATGAATCCCCTATGATTGAGCCTGTTTGTATGATGTATGCTTGTGATTGTGGTTCTGGGTTCCGAGAAGGAACGTATCGTTTGTTTATTGGTTCCAAGAAGGAACGTGTCTTGTGATTATCGAATGTGGGTTCTGGGAAGGAACGTATCTTATGGCTTGTACATGCATTATAAATGATGGCATAACATATCATTGTAAGGGGATGAAATAAGGGTGGCGATATGAAGGTACGAGATGTACCAAGGTACAAGATGTACCAGTATCTATCAATTAGGGGGTGAGATGCTCCTACTGGTGTGAGAGGTGCCAGTATTAATTGATACGATACGGGGGTGAGATACTCCCAGAAAAGAGTACGAGAGGCACCAAACCGAGGGTAAGTGCATAGTATTGTTGAGCCTTCATGATTGTGTGATTAGGCAGAGATTGCTGGTATGCATGATAGGCAAAGATTGCTGGTATTGCTTATGCTACTGATGTTCGGGCTATGTGCCGTGTGATTGGCTGTGTGTCGTATGCTTGACTGTATACCGTATAGATTGACCTGCGTATGTGTATGACATGCCTTGTGTTCCTAGCACCACTGAGATTTATTCTCAGCGTTTATCATTTGATGAACGTAGGTCTGAGTTCAAAGGGTGAGGACTGGGATTAGAGGTATGGCAGTGGGTACGTGGACTTCTAGACAAACTCCTGCGGCTTGTATATTTGTGCATAGTCCTTTTGTATTTAACTTTAGCAGTATACTAAATGTAGTGTATAAGAATCCATGTATATCCAGGGTTTTCTTGTTATATATATATATATATCTTTCTGTTATTGGATTTTTATACGAGCATTAGAGTTTAAAATCCCTTGTAGTATAATTATTGTTTTTCTGAGACGGGAAAGCAATGGTTATGCTACGAGATCATGTCATCATCCCTTGGGTCTTGGGTCGGGGTGTGACAATATTCCATCTGAAAATTAGTTGTTTTAAACCTAATACACTAATGGTCTTCCTCCTTTCTAATTATGGCCAAAACACACTTCTTTTCCTCTATCCATTTCTTCATTTTTCTTTACTTTTTCAAGTCATTTCTTCATATTTCTCTTATGGAACAATCAAAACTTCATCATTCCATCTTCTTGTCTTCATGAAACTTCAAGTTAAATCAAAGAACTACATGTTTAGATGAAGATGGAGTCAAGATCTTTCCATTTCTTGCATGTTCATATAGATCTTCAAAGTGTAAGTTAAAAATCAATTAAATCATGAATTTTCATTGGAAACCAAAATTCCTATGTTAACTAATCCATATTTTTCTTCATGGATCTTTTATTTAAGGTACATATATGAGAGTTTTGGGTTGAGATCAAGGTTCAACAGAATGGATTAGATGAAAATCCAAAGGAAATACCAAGTTTTAGTTTATTTTTAGTATTTTTACTTAAAGGTAAGCTTGTTTGATGGTATATCTTCATTTTTTATGTATTTTTATGTATAGATTCATTTTGGCAGAATTGTTTTGCTTGGATTCTTTATTTGGAAGAATTATTTTGGGAATAATTTTGTTATGGCAGAATGTTTAGAGGTGGATTAGTAGTTTTTAGCTTTTAGTTTGATGATTTAGTTGATTAGTGATGTAAAGTGATTGATTATTAGTGGATTGTGGTGTGTGTGTTGGTTGTTCTTGACATGGACAAATTTACCAAGGTAAAAGATGGTTAAAATGATAAATTAAATGCATGATTAAAGGAATTATAAGATTAATAAGTAATTAATTAAGTTAAGGTAAGTTAAGTTAAGATAAATGATGGTTTAGGATGGATTAAGATTTATTAAGTGATTAATTAAGATATTTAAGTTAAATGACTTAAGGATAATGTAATTGATTGATAAATTGATGTATGAATATTAATTAAAGAAGGAATTGAATTATTATAATAAGGATAAGATAGGTATGGGACATTAAAGTGAATAAAGACAAAGGGGGACATAATAAATGAATAAGGA
>CANYBF010206549.1:0-22534 GCA_948192965.1 Dalechampia spathulata
CATTTCTCCTATTACATAAATACGTCTATAACCTACATGCGTAATACTATATCATAGGATATCTCAACCTAAAACAAAGAGAATAATTAAACCCCCTTAATATAAATAATAACACGTAAAATTCCTAAGTATAAATAAAAGGTCAAACGACCATTATTATAATAACACCTCATCGTTTATTATAATGAAATCTCTGAATCATCTCACTTAACATATTAATTCATCTACTTACTTGTCCATGCACTCGAAAATTCTAAAGTAAAATAAGATAACATAAATCACTATTCATCAAAATCCACAAATTATGCAATGCAATTGTAAAACGTCCAAGCTATGTGTGTGCAGGCGTGACACATGACACATATGAGTAAATGGTCATGAATCTAATATCCATGAATCCATAATTTCATCATGTTTGCTTTTAGAGTAGTAAGATGGATATTTACCGGTAAAATTGCAAAAGTTGATATTGTTATCCTCACTTGCAGTAGGAGATGAATATGCCTTCATATACTTTGCCAATTCCTGTTGTATGATTTTTGTCCAATTGGTAATCTCACAGTCATTACCATGATCAGTTGATTACCTTGTAGTATGATTCTCTATTGCATTTGCTACAATGTTAATTTTTCCTTTGTTTTTCTTTTTGAGCTCTATTAACTACTTGAGGTATCTGTGTATTTTGAAACAAGTATCCTTAGTATGTTCACCTATATTGAGGTGCTCACATTTGATGCCTTCTTTCCTTATTTGCTCTCTTCATTTTGGCTAGTATTTTGGCACTTATCCCTTTACTACCATAATTGTAGTAAAACTTGCATTTGAGTGTATTTCCTTTTATTTTTCCACCTTGAGAATCATAAAGTAGGCTTTTATTAGCACTTGGGAGAGGATCCATGAGGAGGATCTGACTATGGACATGGTCATAAGGCTTGTAAAGTCCCATTAAGAACTATATCAGTTTGTCTTCTAAGCCGATGCTTTCAATCTATTTTGCTACCCATAGGTGCAAGTAAGTAATGCTTGTAAATGGTTTAATTAGTCCCATAAGCATTTCATTTTAGTGTAGTGTGTAGATACTATTAAACTTCCTTATTTGAGATCACTTATTTCTTTCTTGATCTGATAAAGAACTAGGTCATTGCTTTCTCCAAAGCCTTCTTTGATTTCATCTTAAAGCTCTTTTAAAGATGAAGTGTAAATAAAGGAATCCACTAATTCCTTTGACAAAGTGTTGAGAATCCAAGAGTTGATCATGTTGTCTACCTTGTTCCACCTTTCATGATCAACATCTGTATTAGCTAGCTGTGGCTTGGTTCCATCAAGAAAACAAGTTTATCTTTAGCTTGTAAGGCAAGGTCATTGATATGCTATAGGATAAATAGTTTAGACTGATTAAAGGATTGCTAACCAGCAGCATTCCCTAATGATCGAAGTCATGCAAATGAAGGACTCCATTAATAGTAGCAGCTTCAATCATGTAGTTAGCACATGTTACTCTAATACTAGCTAAAGAAAATAATAATACTGAAGCTTGTATTTTGCATTGCTACAAATGTACATATATATACAAGGAACCATCTAGTGTTAACACGTAGATTTACAAGTATGTTAGCTATACAATTGGTAACAAAACAATAATGAGCTGTAAAATTTTTTAATACATAGGAAAGAGTATGGGCAATTAAAAGAGCTAGCCCAATTAACATAGAACCAAAATGCACGAGTCCATGTAAAAGAATATTCCATAATGGGGCCATTTAAGACTCTCTTCCATTATCTATTATTCTAATATAACATACTTCTTCCTCGAATAGATTACCTCCTTGAACATGCTATTGCAGTCAGTCATAAGTTCTCTATCTCTTCATTTCAAGATTAGTAAAAAAAACCAACATAATGTCATATAGATATCATTTATAGCTTAACGTAAAATAATAGTTTAAATAATAGTAGATATGATTAACCTATACAATTAGTGTAAAAAGGAATAGAAGGAGACATATATATACTCATTTTAATAGGTTATGCATGTAGAGCACTAGTGACTTAGTTTAGTTTTGTAAGTTGGTTTAACTTATATGAAGTTAAATCTAATTTACAAATACAAGAATATTTAAATGCATAGTTTTAGACTCTAATCCTAAGATCTATTTTACTGAATACTCTAGAAAGTAAAAGGGAAATTGCTTTACTTCCTTCTTCACCTCTTATTTGAAATTTTTGTTGCCAGCACAAGGAAAATTTTAACAAACTACAAAATATCATTATGTGTTCTTGAGCTACATTTGGCCTATGATAAGATTCATACTTTTGAATTTATGGTTTGTAACAATCTAGAGAAGGAAAACAATTGAAGAAAATCAATAATATTAAAATTTGATGAAAAATTTGTTGCTGCTTCATATATTTCATATTTCTCAAAATCACATTAACGAATTTTAAAAATTGATTATTTTTATAAAATAATTCTATGAAGCATTGACGATGGAAACTTGATTACAGATGAATATGAAAACATTGTAAAACGACAATTTGTCTACGTGGCTAGAACAAAGCAACCATAATAATCTACAAGAAAAGGTCAGCCGGGAAACTTTTGATGAAATGCCACTAGGAAAATGATTAAGCGAAAGAACAGATGGGAAAATTGAAAATCTTCACTTGGCCATAAGTTAATTTCTCCTAATTTCAAAAGATAAGAAAAGCTTAATTTTCCGCTCTTTTTCTTTAATCACTTCAAGTGTACAAACAATATTAACCATATTTACATTCATATTTCAGGAAAGAAACTGTAAGACACCCAGAAAAGAGTATGATAAACAGACATATCATCATAGTTCAAAAGAAAAATCAAAATGAGAGGCTTAATTAAATTTCCTGTCATGAACAGAGCCTGGGCAAGGATCTGGTGTTAGTATTGCTTGATTCTCTCGACTTCATAATCTTGGCCATCTGGTTTTGCATTTTCCTGCAAATTTTTTCCAATTCCATCACCCTACATTGCATTCCTTGCAAATGGGCCCTAAGCTTTTCACTATCATCTGAAAGCTCAAGTTTCCCAGCATAAACAACAATCTGTTTGCAATCTTTATTTGATTTTTCCTCCCAACCAACGCCATCGAAACTACTAGGCCAATCGTCATAGCGTTTCGAGATGTTTGTTCGTTGAAGCGATGAGTTATTGAGCTTGAGTTGCTCGGATCTGAGAGCAATGGCTGCTTTCGTTGATGAAAATCTCTGGTTCTGAGAAAGGTTCACACAAGCTTCATCTGTCAGCTTACCATAGGTCACTGCACAACATATCTTCATCTTTTCTTCTTCAGATAATCCTGCATGCACCTGCATAGAAAGCTATTTTAAAACTAATGATTTAAGGCGAAAATTGAATCAAATACAGTAGTATTATCCTCAAAAATATTGTGGGAATAGAAACATTATACCTCTAGGTAAATATCCGTGGCACGGTATATTTCATCGTAAGAGGTTCTAGCAGAGTCGGGCAAGGATCTGGCCAAGGCTAAGAACTTGGAAGGTTTCAGGGAAGGGTCTGGAGCTACTTCTGCTATATACATATCCATCAACTTAGCAACTTTATTGGCTCTAGTTAAAGCTACCGGGCAGTCTCCTCCTAGAAGAAATGATTTGAGAAATCTCAAGACTATATTCACATCATACATGCAAGTCATACCGTATGGAGCTGGAATTAGCAGATTATCTAGACTTGCTTGATCCATCTGGGAGCCAATCATTCTCTCCAATTTGGTCCTGCTGCATTTGCTTAAGTCCAAATTCAAAGAAACTTGAAGAATCCCAAAAAGAGATTTGCACGAAATGGAATTCCAATCAAGGATATAAAGTGAATCGATAATGGTTTCAACAATGTTTTGCTTCTCATCACATGTGGCTGTATAGAATTTTGTTTTCTGGTAGTAAAACAGGAATCTGCTACTGATGGCATGATCAAATTTCTGCAAGACCATGAATTTTATCAGCATTGTAACCGATTCAATACTCAAAACCAAAAGATCTTCAAACCACCAAGTTGTGCGAAAGATGCCATTCTTCAAACTCTCGGTGCTTCTAGTGTCGCATGAAAACCGAATGCCAAAGCTATCAGGGGAAGAAGTAGACTGACAAGGACTTGATTCACTTGACAAGCTCATCCTGGCAACAAGCGATTCCATACATTTCCCCCCAACAGCTAAAGAACTCGTTGCAGGAAATAAACGTTGGGACTGCTTTATAGCCATCAATAGTTCAGACCATGTCCAATCACCGATATCCTGAAGCGATTTCTCAGTGTGCTGCGATAAATTTTGAATTCTAGAAATGGATTTGTTCATTTCCATGTAATGTGCAGCAGAATGAAGAAGTGAAATATTGTAAGGGGTAATATCGATTCTACCATTGTTGTAGCAGAACCTAGACAAAAGTTCAAAACTTTCAGCCCCACCAGGGAAGTCATTGAATATCACCTTGCAATTCCTTGCAATGCCAGTTGATTTACTGAATAGTTTGCGTAATCTGCCTGAATATGAACACATAAGCTTCTGCAAAATCAAATATCCAATTGAAATCAGAGTTAATGAATGTGTCTGTCTCATAACATTGATTAATACAGTCCTAACAATCATCAAAATTTACAAACAGAAGAATTGACAAGCTAATACAATTTACAAAAAACTTGGACCCTATGGACCAACCTTTGTTCAGGGCATGTGCTGAAAAGTAATGTAATGGTTACTAAACTAAAATTCATACAGGATAAAAGTACGAAATATTTATTCATCCCAGGTAGAGTAGCTTCATTAAGCTTATATTAATTATAAAAGCTCTGAGGTTGTTATAGGCAATAAATTGTGTCCCATGATGTTACTTAGAACAACCCAGAAAATAAGTGTGATCAACAGTAATAAATAATATGAAAGCACAATTTTTTAATTTACATTTGTTTAAAAAAATATTCACACTTTCCTTCAAACATCTGATCAAAATTAATTCCTATATATGTAACTACATCAAGCGAAAATTAATTTCCATATGCGTGACTATTTCGAATTTTCTCGATACCGACTATTCTATAGTTTGAATTTGTTTCTGTATAGATTTTAATCATCAGATTTGGGTAATGAAATATTCATATAAGAATTGTATAATCCACGAATGAAGCAAATAAGATCTGAAACACCCAAAGGCCCATTAGTGACAACGATGAAAACAAGAAGAAGAAGTAGAAAAGAAAGGCCTTGATTACAACGGTTATGATCACAAGGAGGAACTATGCCTACCCCACAACAATGCAATGCAGTTGTACATTTAATGTTTTTGTACAGTACAATAACAGAAATCAAAACGTTAATTGAAAATTATAAAAACAACAATTTTAATATCATGAAACTACTCAAATTCCATATTTAATAGGTACCCATAAAAAAGAATGAAAAGTAAACTATAGCAGAGAGAAGTTGAAGTAGATTTTAGAATCCTAAATCAGCAAAAGCAATTATGTGAACAAGATTGGATAATTATTTGTACTGCTAAGCAGATATGTGGTTAAATTAAAAGGAAATGTTATAAATAAATCAAATCGAAATTGAAAGATTAAAAATTCAAAGGCTATTAATCATTATGAAAAGTCTAAGAAGCATAAAGGTGAAAAGAAATGAAAAGCCGTAAACATCATCGTCATCATCATTGTTGCATTTACCTTATCCAGCAGAAAAGTTTCTTCTCCATTGACATCCACTTCAAGATGACAGCAAATTCCCATGACCCGATTAACAAAAATACGAACCCTTCTCAAATCTCGAGTCTTTTCTCTTTTTCTTTTAATCCTTTTCTTCTTCTTTTGTTATTTAAAACGAATACCTTGAACGAACAGAATGAGAGGCTATCAACCCAAAAGGAGAAAGGCGGAAATGAGGAAGAGCAGGCAAGACCATAGTTATTCTAAGATGGAAAAGAAGACAGAAACAAAGAGGCAAACGGAAAAGACTTTGGTTGAGCAAAATTAGAGGCGTGGTAGTCAACTTAGTTCAGAAGCAAAGCAATGTGATTCTCAAGTCTCTCAACCGAGAAAGAGAAAGAGAGATTGATGGACAATATTTTATCATATTGAGAACTAGAAGGAGAACCAGAAAGAAGTAAATTGAGGTGTATAAAGACACCAAAGAAATGTTAATAATAGGAAACTAATAGAAAAAATATTTGCGAACGTAACCAAAGCTATTAATATAATATAAATAAATAAATAATTTTAATTTTTAATAAAATTTATTCTTCCATTTACTTATACTTGATTTATAAATCAAATATTAAAAATAAATAAGTCTAAATGATAAAGGAGAGTCGTGTCAAAGAGCGAGAGAGTGAGAGAAAAGAGAAGAGGTACAAGAACGGTTGGCTGATCTCCATCTGACATTCTCTCCTAAAATAATTACTTCTGTGTACTAACTACTCGATTTAAAATTATTTTATAATACATGCATGCAATGCATCTATAATAAGGACAAAACTATATCATAGTCTAGTAATACGTTCATGAGAATTATTATTAACTTAGAAATGACGCTTTTCTTTTTTAATCATTAACAATAGCTTCTGTATATAATGAATAACAGTCTTTAGGTTTAAGATCCATTATTAGCATTGACGCCTTCGATTTTGACTGAACTCATAGAAATAAATTCATCATCAAGCTTTAATGAAGTCTTATAGAATAAATGGATCTCTATTCATAGCAAACTTCACACATATTGAATGTCATAAAAAAATTATATAAATAGAAACTATCAATAATAAAAATATAGATTTACGTTATTTTATTTGATGACATGCATCTGTTGATATAAACTCTTAATCATTAGGTTTATTCTATTTATCTTGTATTTTTTCGCTATATTAAAATCTTAATATGAGCTAAATAAAATATGTACAAACGAAAATAATAAAATAAATTAAGTAACCAAGTACCTTAACCAAATAAAATGCAGAGAGACAATATTCGACCACCATAAGATAGCCTAAAATGTTGACAGATGATTGAAGCTTTGATTTGTTTTGTTTATTAACGTACATTATTATTCTAATATGTTGGCTTTGCTTCCCTGTTGTTCTACTGTAATTTGCAAATCCAATGCATTTTTAACTCTTCCCGATGGTTACACATCGTTGCTTTTTTCTTAGAATGGTATCTAGATAATGACTAAATTGTCCATTTTGATATTTTTCATGTTGTGGGCCCCACTAAAAAGATTAAAAAAATAATAATAATAAAACCAGCCTTTTTACGAAGAGAACCGATCTTGTTGGTGGATTCGTATCAGAGATTTCATCAGAGAAAAGAATATGAAGGTTGATGGTCCATTTTCAGAGAAAAGCAAATGGTCCATTAGCTTTGTTTAGCTATGGGTCTGGTGAGGAGCCTATGGATGAGAGTGGTCTTTGTTTCGTTGGCATACTTCATTTGGGCGGATGGAGAATTATAAAAAGCCGATGAATCAGACCACAACGTCTGCCTAAGACAATCCACACTTTTTCTATAGATCACTTCTGTTAGTTTGAGAGATATTCATTTACTACTAATGCAGCAGCGGAAATTATATTCCAAACATGATTGATAATATTTTAATAGGTTATTTTTAATAAATTATTAGATATTTAATTTTAATTATTAAATTATTATAAAAAATAATTTTATAAAGATGATTATATTACTGAGATTAGTTAGTCTAGAGTCAAGTTAAATAAAAGTCTTCACCAGTTTGTAAAGCTCTGTTAATTATCTTTTAGAAATTAAAATTTCATTTATTAAGATGATAGTTCAGTAGCTACTAGATAAAAATTATAAAAATAGATAAATTTTACATGATGTTATTTTATTAAATTAAAATTATTTTAAATTGATAATCATACTTTTAACTTATATTTTTCCCTTATTATAATGTCTTTTTAAACATAACTTTCATGTTTTTACCTTCAAACAAAAATATATTCAAATGAAAATCATGCATTTATCCATACATCTTACATATATGTATGTTGTTTTGGCTTTTGACATAGAATCTTGTGTATCAATCATCATTAACTTATAATTTATTCATTCTTAGCTTTATAACACATGATTTGTAGGATTATATGGACATTTCATGCATTAAAACCTTAGTTCTAGGTCCCACGAGTCATGTTTTAGGTACCACGACTCATGTTAGTCTTATAAGTCTACGAAATTTTCATGCTCAAAGGTTCCACGACTAGTGTTCAACGGAACATGACTCATGTTCATCACGTGCTGCAAGTCATTCATGAAATCAAGGCTCATATGACTCGTGTTCAAGGGAACACGACTCGTGTTCCTTGCCTTTTGCTTTAGAACCGTCCCTTGAATGCCCACGAACTTCCCACGAGCCGTGTTCTACTTAACATAACTTATGTTGCACCTTTAAATCACCATTCTCTGTTACTTTATTCTCCTTTTTCTAAGTCATTTGATCATAATTTGTAGGGTCATGATGCATTCTAGGATTTAACCTATTTTTAGATGGTTTTAGAAGGGATATAGGGGGATAAAACGTGCGGATTAGGGCAAGGGGAATCAAAAAAGAAACTTCACCTAGGGTTGATTGATTTATAATCTTCTTTGGGAGAGAAATAAACATACTTGAGGGTTGATTGATTTATAATCTTCTAGATTTCTTTTCTCTATGTAGCCCTTCATCAAGAAGTTGAGAAGTTAGTAGCTAGAAGGGGAAGCGAGAAGAAATTGAAGCTAGAGATACACCATAATTATCTGAAGTTATTTCCTATCTCATATTCTTCTAGTTTAGTTTAAACATTGATATGGTTGTGATTTTTGTATTCATCTTATTCTTTTACTTTATTCCAATCTCAATTATGGTTTGATAGTAATGTGTAGGGATTGGATGATGCTTGAACATAATTATTTCCCTTTTATTACTAATCTCTTTACTTCTTCATGTTCTTAAGTTATGATTCATGTCACACCCAGCCCATACCCAGGAGGACATGCTCCCGTAGCACAGACAGCAGCCCCCAGAAGAAGACCAGTGTCTGCACCACCAGGGATGCGTCGTATAGACGTCGTATAGGGACACCACTCTAGCGTAATGGTGGTCGTACGATGGAAACAATATGATGCGCAAACATATACCCAGGATAAACTCATCATACATTCAAGCAGCATACAATAACAGGCTATGCTGAATCTCATATATACAAAACCTGTTATACAATATGTGAGTGCATACAGAATACCACCAAAAGCTATACAACAAACATATGACTACTGCCACCCTAGCTACACAATCAAAAAGGAGCCGAAGTATGCCGCAGAAGCCTCGTACCAAGTCGAGATCAGTCTATCTCTGCTGACGACCTCTAATCCTTCTCTGAACTCTCACCCGTGGGCTCTGAACCTACGTTCATCAAATGACAAACGCTGAAATAAACTCAGTGGTGCTAGAAACACATATAAACAATCATGCAACATATAGCAATTCATCATAAACATCTTATGCAATGCAAATTACAATGCTTCTAACATTCTCCCTCATCCTTCTTTCCCTCATTCACTTTTGTTTTCCTGTAGTTGTGCACATTCCTTTCGCACACATTGGATCCCGATAGGTACCGGTACTCATCTCCCGTAGGAGGCCATTTAACTGTTGAGTGCTCTGCACTCAATTTTCATCTCCCATCTCAGGAGGTTATATATCTAATGATTCCCGAAGGAATCCCATTCATTATTGATCCAGTGTGCCCAGAGCTGAGCTCTGCCCTCATTTCACATTTTCTTTTCTCTCTTTCTTTCCTCCTCATTCATCTCCATGCATGTCAGCATGTCATGAACATCAATTCATCATATATACTTGAAAGCTTGGACAATTCATCGCATCATTAAACATAGAAAGCATCATAACAAGAATCGTTCATATAGCATGCCTCAACGAATAAGATACAAGGTAAAAATACATGCCTAGACTTAGTGTAAGTCTCATGGCAACAAAAACAAGCCGTAGGCGGCTAAACACATAAAACTAGCACTAACCTGAAAATCAAGCTTCTTCTAGTTTAAGCCGATGATCTTGTCTCTACTCGAGTCTAGCTTCTATTTCGTGTTCTCGGATGCTAGGGACGTTTAGAATCACTAAGTAGGATTTTTGGTAGGGTTTAGGGGTGTTTAAGCTTATGAAAAGGGAAGGAACTCAATGAAAAACTGACTGTCTTAACCCTTAAAAAGTCAATTAAAAGTCGCATACGGCCGTGCGGATATGGGTACGCCTGTACCGACCTAAAACTTTTGACAAACCCAATTTCCTTCGAGCAACGATACGCCCGTACCCCATTTGGTACGCCCGTACGTACTCAATGTTACTGACAAACTAAAATTGCTGTGAGCTCACGTCCGGCCGTACCACCTTTTGGTACGCCCGTACGCCCTCCAGGACCTAAAATCCTTGTATTCCCCTGTCTTGTACGACCGTACGCCCAATCCGTATGCCCGTACCACTCCCTAAAATCCCATAACATGCCTTTTGGCAAGCCTAACTCATCCGTAACGATCCCAAACCTCCTTGCTAACCCTAGACACACTTCCAACGCATACTAAATCACATAGATACGCCGTCCCTCATCCAACCGAGAAGACACGCTCCTCAATAAGGTGACGACACACAAGTCAAGAAATTACATACGTATAGCATAATGTATATAAGTACAATCACAAAACCATCATCACACATTCGAACACATCATATAGACATAAGGCAATCCTACTATTCATCAACCCTTACGCACACATAAATGCATAACTCCTAGGGTCTCTAATGTGGATGTAACAACTCTCCCCTCCTAAAAAGAAATTTCATCCCTGAAATTCCTACTATCTTACTGGTAAACAGGTGGGGATACTGTGCTTTCATCATAGCCTCTCGTTCCCATGTTGCATCCTGCCCGGTATGATGATTCCATAACACTTTAACCAATGGTATTTGTTTATTCCTTAACTGTTTGGTCTCTCGGGCTAGAATCTGTATCGACTCCTCACTGTAAGTCAAATCTGGCTGTACCTCAATCGTTTCAACCGGAATGACATGCGAAGGATCTGATCTGTATCTTCTTATCATCGACACATGAAAAACATTGTGGATCCGATCCAACTCAGGTGGTAATGCTAACCGATACACTAATGGTCCTATCCGTTCTAGAATCTCATAAGGACCAATGAATCTCGGACTTAGTTTACCCTTCTGACCAAATCGCATAATTTTCTTCCATGGAGACACCTTAAGAAATACCTTATCTCCAACACTGTACTCTATATCCCGTCGTTTCATATCCACATATGACTTACTACGATCAGATTCAGTTTTCAATCGGCTCTTAATTAAATGTACTTGATCCTCTGCTTGTTGTACTAACTCGAGACCTATCAATCTTCGTTCACCTACCTCATCCCAATGTAACGGTGTTTGACATCGTCGTCCATATAGTGCCTCGTACGGTGCCATATGAATACTAGTCTGATAACTATTATTGTAGGCAAACTCAATCAAAGGAATATAGCGATCCCAACTACCTTCCCATTCCAATACACAGGCTCGTAGCATATCCTCTAAAATCTGTATTACTCGCTCCGACTGTCCATCGGTCTGGGGATGAAACGCTGTACTAAACTGAACCCTGGTGCCCAAGGCTCATTGAAATGTACCCCAAAAATGTGATGTAAACCTTGGATCTCTATCAGATGCAATAGAGGATGGAACTCCGTGCAATCGGACAATCTCCGCTACATACAAGCTAGCCAATTGCTCTAAACTGTAATCCATGCGTACAGGTAAGAAATGAGCTGTCTTCGTCAATCTGTCAACTATTACCCATACTGAATCATGTCTAGCTTGTGTCATTGGTAGCCCTATGACGAAATCCATTGTAATACGGTCCCACTTCCATTCTGGAAGCTGTAACGGACTCAATAACCCTGCGGGTACCTGATGTTCGGCCTTGATACGCTGGCATATCAGACACTTAGCAACATAATCTGCTATCTCTGTCTTCATACCAACCCACCAGTAATATTGCTTCAGATCCCTATACATCTTAGTACCTCATGGATGATAAGCATAGGAAGATTCATGCGCTTCTTCCAAAATCTGTCGTTTCAACTCCCTGTCTGCTGGAATGTATATACGCATTCCATGTCTTAGATTCCCATCGTCGTCCACCCTGAAAAGAGTCGTCTTACTAGCCTAAACTTTCTACAACTGCTTCTGATACTCCTCGTCATTCATTGCACTTTGTTGAATCTGTTCTGTTAGCACTGGTTTAACTTGCAGGTGTAACTGAGCTAAAAGACCTTTAGGTTGCACTATCAACGTCCCATGTAACTGTTGCATTTTCGATACCAACATCAAAGAGGACTGTCTTAATCCTGCCATTAACTTGTGACTTAATGCATCGACAACCAAATTAGCCTTGCCTGGATGATAATCAATGATACAATCGTAGTCCTTGATCAGTTCTAACCACTATCGTTGCCTCAAATTCAATTACCTTTGCGTACCCAAATATTTTAGGCTCTTGTGATCTGTGTACATGTAACACAATTCCCCATACAAGTAATGACGCCAAATCTTCAGTGCAAACACAATAGCTGCTAACTCTAAATCATGCGTTGGGTAATTCCTTTCGTGCGGTTTCAGCTGTCGTGACGCGTATGCTATCACTTTCCTATCTTGCATCAACACACAACCTAAACCATTAAGTGAAGCATCGCTATAAACAACAAAGGCTCTCCCTAGTGTGGGTAACGTCAACACTGGAGCTTGTGTCAAACAATCTTTCAGTCGGTCGAAGCTCTGCTACCATTCCTCATACCAATGAAAAGAAACATCCTTCCGAAGCAATGTCGTCAACGGTAAGGCAAGCATAGAGAACCCCTTCACAAACCGTCGATAGTAGCCAGCCAGTCCCAGAAAACTGCGGATCTCACTGATGTTCCGTGGTATCGGCCAACTCAAAACTGCTTCTATCTTGCTCGGATCGACTCGAATACCCTCTGCTGAAATCACATGCCCTAAAAATGCTACTTGTTCCAACCAAAATGAACACTTAGATAGTTTCCCATACAATTGCTTTTCCCGCAACCGCTGCAATACCAATCTTAGATGTCTATCATGTTCCTCACCTGATTTCGAATACACAAGGATATCGTCGATGAATACCACTACAAACTGATCTAAATAGTCTGTAAACATTGTATTCATCAGAGCCATGAATGCTGCTGGTGAATTAGTCAATCCAAACGGCATTACTAAGAATTCATAGTGCCCGTAACGCGTCCGAAATGCTGTCTTAGCTACACTGCCCTCCTTAACTCGAAGCTGATGATACCCTGATCTCAAATCAATCTTCGAAAACACTGCAGCATCTTTTAACTGATCAAACAAATCGTCAATGTGTGGTAACGGATACCTGTTCTTAATAGTAACCTTTTTAAGCTGCCGGTAATCCACACACATTTGCATCGTCCTATCTTTCTTTTTGATGAACAACACTAGTGCACCCCAAGGTGAAATACTCGGTCTAATGAAACTTTTCTTGAGCAGTTCTTGCAACTGTACCTTCAGCTCCCTCAATTCCAATGGAGCCATTCTATACGGCGTCATAGAGATAGGTTCTGTACCTGGTATCACCTCTATCTCAAACTCAACCTCTCATTCTGGTGGCAACTCTGGCAACTCTGCAGGAAATACATCTGGAAACTCACAAACTGTTGGAATATCTGACAACTGAACCTCCCTCTGTTTAGTATCTGTCACATGTGCAAGGATTACTTCACAACCCTGTGCTATCAGTCGCTGTGCTGTCGCTATTGAAATCAACCTTGCTGCTATAGATGGTACATTTCCCTATATCACTCTCGTTCCCTGTTCTGGATGCTGTAGATTTACTATCTTCTGATGGCAATACATCACTGCTTTGTACCGTGCTAACCACTCCATACCCAAAATGACATCAAAATCCCTAAATGGCATCTCAACTAAATCAGACGGATAACATGCACCGTGTATATCCAAAGGACACTGTCTCAACACCCTATCCACTTTTACATTCTTACCTAATGGACTCGACACAACTATCTCGTATCCTAACTCCTCACTATTCCTCTCAAGTCCTCGAGCAAACTTTGTATTAATATATGAGTGCAAAGAACCCGGATCAAATAATACTAACGCCTCATGATTAGAGATAAAAACATTACCGATCACCACATCAGAGGCATGCTGCTTATCCTGCTGAACCAAATTGTATACTCGGGTAGGAATCCCAACTGCTTGGTTCACAGACTCTTGGCTCGTTCCTCGGCTCCCACTATCACAGCCTCCTCTGCCACTTCCTCTACCTCGTTCTGCACTTTGGGAACCACCCGAACCCAATCTCACATTAGGGTTCTGCTGCTGATACGAACCACACTCAGATACAGTGTGCACCGGGATGTTGTCACGGGTAGGACACTCTCTAGCATAGTGCCCAGCCTGGCCACAATGATAACACAAATCTGACCCCATCCGGCAAGCCCCGTGGTGTGTCCAGCCACAAGTGCGACATGGCAGCAATCCAGACCCTGTACTGCTGCTACCACTAGAGTAAGTGGGTCTCCCACTCTGTATCCGTCGAGGTGTAGGCGGTCGTACTGCCACTGGTCGTGGTGGAAAGGGACCTCTGAATCTCCCCCTCTTCGGGGATCCCAATGAAGAACTCGGCTCTCGGAATGGTCTCCTCATCACTTCCTGTCTCCTCTGTCCCTCTTGCAGGATCCGCTCCTGGTTCAAGGCATTGGCCATTAAAGCTGAGAAATCATCATAGTTAAAACCATGAACCAATGCTCTAATCCTGAGATCCAGACCCTGTTCGAACCTCTTACATCGTTCTCTCCCCGAAGTCAAGATGTTGGTGGAGTAATAGGCTAGCCTCGTGAATTCCCGCTCATATTTGGCCACCGTCATGTTCCCCTGAGTCAAATTCAAGAACTCGTGTAGTTTCTGATTCGTATAAGCCGTAGACACATATTTCTGTCGAAACTCCCTCTGAAAATCAGCCCATGTCAGTACTGGAGGATCAGCCATACTCTGTGTAATGGTCTTCCACCATTCATATGCGTCTTCTTGCAGCAGGGAGATGGTATACTCAAATTTAGCAGTCTCAGGGCATTTCAACTGCCTCAACACTCTCTGTATCTTCTCCAACCATGTCTCAGCCACATACGGGTCAATAGTCCCCACAAAATCAGTAGCCCCATAAGCCCTTAACTTCTTAAAGTCTAGCTTATACTCTTCTTTAGGCTCTGGTGGAGGTGGAGGTGGTGCTGGTGTTACTGGCAACACCTGTCCCTGTGCCCTTATAAACTGCACAAACTGAGCAAAATGTGCTGCCATAGGATCAGCTGTAGAGGCATCAACCCTATATGTTTGCGGTGCCCTCGTACTCGGCCCAGCCTGTTCCTCCTGACGAGGTTGTCTACCACTCACATTCCCCGTCTCCGATGAACTTTCTTGGGGATTAAAGTTACCCCCTTTTTCTTCCCCAATAATGATCGCTCTGTCAGTCATCATACTGAATCTGTAACACAATAAACAAAAACATAAACCTAATAGTCAGCAATGGTACGGACTGGCAACTCCTCAAGTGTAGCTTTCTAGACACTGACAGTAGTATAAACCACTAACTATGAAACCCATCGAGCTAAACCATAGCTTTGATACCACTTTAACATGTCACACCCGGCCCATACCCAGGAGGACATGCTCCTGTAGCACAGACAGCGGCCCCCAAAAGAAGACCAGTGCCTGAATCACAAGGGATGCATCGTGCAGACGTCGTATGGGGACACCCCTCTAGCGTAATGGTGGTCGTGCGACGGAAACAACGTGATGCGCAAACATATACCCAGGATAAACTCATCATACATTCAAGCAGCATACAATAATAGGCTATGTTGAATCTCATATATACAAAACCTATTATATAATATGTGAGTGCGTACAGAATACCACCAAAAGCTATACAACAAACATATGACTACTGCCACCCTAGCTACACAATCAAAAAGGAGCCGGAGTATGCCGCAGAAGCCCCGTACCAAGTCGAGATCAGTCTATCTCTACTGACAACCTCTAATCCTTCTCTGAACGCTCACCCGTGGGCTCTGAACCTACGTTCATATAATGACAAACGCTGAGATAAACTCAGTGGTGCTAGAAACACATATAAACAATCATGCAACATATAGCAATTCATCATAAACATCTTATGCAATGTAAATTACAATGCTTCTAACATTCTCCCTCATCCTTCTTTCCCTCATTCACTCTTGTTTTCCTGTAGTTGTGCACATTCCTTTCGCACACACTGGATCCCGATAGGTACCGGTACTCATCTCCCGTAGGAGGCCATTTAACTGTTGAGTGCTCTACACTCGATATTCATCTCCCATCTCAGGAGGTTATATATCTAATGATTCCCGAAGGAATCCCATTCATTATTGATCCAGTATGCCAAGAGCTGAGCTCTGCCCTCATTTCACATTTTCTTTTCTCTCTTTCTTTCCTCCTCATTCATCTCCATGCATGTCAGCATGTCATGAACATCAATTCATCATATATACTCGAAAGCTTGGACAATTCATCGCATCATTAAGCATAGAAAGCATCAATCCAAGCATTACAACAAGAATCATTCATATAGCATGCCTCAACGAATAAGATACAAGGTAAAAATACATGCCTAGACTTAATGTAAGTCTCATGGCAACAAAAACAAGCCATAGGCGGCTAAACACATAAAACTAGCACTAACCTGAAAATCAAGCTTCTTCTAGTTTAAGCTGGTGATCTTGTCTCTACTCGAGTCTAGCTTCTATTTCACGTTCTTGGATGCTAGAGATGTTTAGAATCACTAAGTAGGATTTTTGGTAGGGTTTAGGGGTGTTTAAGCTTAAGAAAAGGGAAGGAACTCAATGAAAAACCGACTGTCTTAACCCTTAAAAAGTCAATTAAAAGTTGCGTACGGCCGTACGGATATGGGTACGCCCGTACCGACCTAAAACTTTTGACAAACCTAATTTCCTGCGAGCAACAGTATGCCCGTACCCCATTTGGTACGCCCGTAGGTACTCGATATTACTGAAAAACTAAAATTGCTACGAGCTCACGTCCGGCCGTACCACCTTTTGGTACGCCCGTACGCCCTCCAGGACCTAAA
Source organism: Dalechampia spathulata (assembly GCA_948192965.1). Classification (NCBI taxonomy): domain Eukaryota; kingdom Viridiplantae; phylum Streptophyta; class Magnoliopsida; order Malpighiales; family Euphorbiaceae; genus Dalechampia; species Dalechampia spathulata. Next base: position 17,284 of record CANYBF010206549.1, read on the forward strand.
ATCTCTGTATTCCCCTGTCTCATACGACCGTACGCCCAATCCGTATGCCCGTACCACTCCCTAAAATCCCATAACATGCCTTTTGGCAAGCCTAACTCATCCGTAACGATCCTAAACTTCCTTGCTAACCCTATACACACTTCCAACGCATACTAAATCATATAAATACACAGTCCCTCATCCAACCGAGAAGACACGTTCCTCAATAAGGCGACGACACACAAGTCAAGCAATTACATACGTATAGCACAATGTATATAAGTATAATCACAAAACCATCATCACACATTCAAACATATCATATAGACATAAGGCAATCCTACCATTCATCAACCCTTACGCACACATAAATGCATAACTCCTAGGGTCTCTAATGTGGGTGTAACAATTCATACTAATGATGTTTAATTATTAGAATGGACCTTTTTAACATGAAAACATTAATTTAGTTATGTTAATCACTCTGAAAGAAGGGTTAGCTTAACTGAATGAACTTAGGAACATCATTTTGTTAACTACCTAGACATAGGAGTTAATTAAAATTAAAGGCTTAATATATGGTATATAAACTTAATCATTAAAGCTAACCTAATAGTTGCAAAAGTAGAGTGTTAGCTTAACTTTAGTAGGTAAATTACTCTTTTAAAAGAAAGAATTTTACATTTAAACACAGCTTTCAAGTTGGTAATTGACTTATTAATGGAAGACTTTATTTATGTTCATCATTATCCATCCCTATGTTACATTATATATTATGTATACTATGATAGTTAGTTGATGAATTTAGTTAATTAAATATACTATAACTTAAATTAATTGTTGAGATGCCTAAATAATTAATGAAATCAATAGCTACAACTTAGCCACTTTTGGTTCTAAAGAATAATACCCTTAAGCTATACTCGCGATCCGTACTCTTATAGTGGCGTGGGTTCATACTAAGGATTGTAAATTTCAAACTTGTTGAATCATTATGCACTTTTATTTAGATCATTTTATATGCCATCAAGTTTTTGACGCCATTGTCAGGGATCAATAGTTCATTTAGCTAATATTAGTGATTTGAGAGTATTTGATTAATTTAGAATTTTATTTTTATTTTGTGAATTTTGTTACTAACTTTTATTTTTTCTATTTTTAAAACAAGTACTACATTCAACATATGAGGAGAGCCCTTAGTGTTGAACTTAAGACAGTTAATTTAGAGGTAGAAAGAACATTCTATGCAAACTTAAGGGCTCTGACATTTGCAATTACAATGAGTTCTTAAGTTTGGGGTCAAGCTAATGACATTAAATTAACATGTTTTGATGTGTTATTGTTTTGATGTTTAATTTTGATTTTAAATTTATTTAAATGTATTTTTATGTGTGTTTATTTCTTCATTTATATGTTTATTTGCTTATACTCAATATTTAGGATGTTTAAAATTATCTTGATTTACATATTTCTCTTTTTATTTTTATTTTATGTTGAAGGTAGTTTGCATATTAAATATGTTAATTCATGATTATGCTTGAGTTTCATGTTCATACATCATTCTTTTGCATTAATGTTGTTATATTTATTTTAGTTTTTATGTTTCAATTCTAGCCTTTGCATTCATGCATTTAAGGTGTTTAGCATTTACATATTAGTATTGATGTTGCGTATGTATTTTGCATTATTATGCATTCACATTCATATTTTAGCTAAGTGTATTTTATATTTATAATTGTTAATGTCTACATATGTTAACATGCATTGCATTTAGTTTATGACAAACATTTAGCATTTAGGACTCCACCTTTGCTTAACTTTAGGTTTATTCCTTTTATTAAATTAGTTTTTATTCTTGTTATATTTATTTAATTTCTAGTTTATTTCATATTATAGATTTTATTTCAATCTTTTTGGAGTCATTTTTCTTTCAACACTTTTCCTCACTTTTAGTTTCTTTTATGAATATAAAGTATTTTCTCTTTTTGTATCATTATAGTTTGTGCCTTCATTTTAATTTTTAATTTGATTTTTTTGTCTTGTTTAAATTATTTTTTTGACATTGAGTACAATGCCAAAAATTAAGTTTAGGGTGGCATATGCATTCATATTCTTGTTTCATGTATTGTATTTTATTCCATGCATTTCCATAAATTTGTTTTAGCTTACTGCTTAAAAGTTCCTTGTAAGATGCATAAATGAAAATTATATCTTTGTTTATCACTTTTTCAATATCAACTTGTTATTGCTTAATGTGGATTATTTTAAATGCATTCTAGAAGTTTATCTATGGTTAAATTGCCTCTTAATTATTTATCTAGCTTTATGTCACTCTTGTTAATGATTACTTAAATGTTTTAACTCATTTTGTTTACTTATTCAAATTTGAGTAAATTTTTGACTTAGATGGATGTATAGAGGTTAATTAAGTTCCTTAGTTTGTTATAGCTTGGTTGGATAAATAAAGTTATGTAAATAAATAAATAATAAAGAAAGAAGTATGAAAGTTACTATTAACTTTTAGACCTACTCCTATGTTTATTGGTTAGTAGGTAGGGAACGACAAGCGAACTATATGGTTTCTTAAGTCAAAGATAACCAATGAATATGGTCTTGTATATTTATTAAATCGGGCATTTATGCACCCCATAGTTATCTCTAGGTTGATAAGCTAGAACAATATAAGATTTTAACTTATGTATCTTTGTTATGAATTGATTAATCGAGTACTAACATTAACAATGTTTATATTCATGTGAAAGATTTACAACAAGATATCATGGTCTATGAATTAGTAATAATAAAGAAAATATTTATGAAATAACTTGATCTATTGACTATGCTATAATTGAGCTAAAGGTATTCATATTAAACTTTATTTTCATCTTAACTTAATTTACTCATATTTTTACCATGATTTAAATTTCTATAATATATATTGGCATTTTTAATTATAGGGTTATTGTAGTTGGGGCTTTTGCTGTAACCCAGAGTGAAGCTTACAAGAGATAGCACGAGGGGCTCACTTAGAGTGAAAGTGCAGTCTTCTTGAGGGGATACCTCGAGGAATGAAACAAACTCAAAAGAGTCGCAAGATAGAGCCTCCATGAATGGTTTCGGATTTGGTTCAAATAACCCATAACATGAGTGCTAAGTCAAAGCTTTTAGAGATGGGTTTGGGTGGTGAAGATCTATTCCCTTAGAGTTTCAAGTTCAATTTTACCATTTTAGTCAAGTTAATTATCCTTGGCAAGTGAGCATTTATAAGCATTTATAAGCATACTATGCGATATAACATGACAGTAATCATAGCATATATAGCATGATAAGTATGATATGGCAATCATGGTGAAAAAGATGATATAACATAAGCATGATGTGTGACATATGACATGACATAGGCATGACATATGAGAGATGACATGACATAGATATGACGTATGAAATCACATGGTATAGGCATGATATGTGAAAGAATGACATGTCACAGGCATGATATGTGAAAGGTGACATGGCATAGGCATGACATGTAAAACATAACATAGTATAAGCTTGACATGTGAAATGACATGGCAGAAGCATGACATGTGAGAAAATAACATGACATAAGTATGACATATGAAATGATATAGCATAAGCATGATATGTGAGAAAATGATATAGCGTAGACATAATATGTGAAATGATATGGCATAAGCATGACATGTGAGAAAATGATATGGCATAGGTATCACATATGAGAAAATGGCATAGCATAGACATGACATATGAAATGATATGGCATAAGCATGACATGTGAGAAAATGGCATGGCATAGGCATGACATGTGGAAGATGACATTGCATAGGTATGACATATGAGTGATGATATAACATAGGCATGACATATGAAAAGATGACATGATATAGGCATGATATGTGAAAGAATGACATGGCATAACATACATCATATCATAATGATAAAATAAGCATATTAGCATAATAAGGTATAGTAACATAAATGAAAATTAATAATGGCCTAGAGAAAGGGAAAGATAGAGATAGGGGGATCTACGATGAAATAAAGCTAAATCATACATACTGAAGAAATAAACTAGAAGCCTATTTTATTACAAAGGATCTTTAATGATACAAAAATCTAAGACGTTAAGCAACATCTCCTCCACTAGGGAAAATAGCCTCGGGAAGCATGAGCCAAAATGCATAAATGGAAAATGCCAATAAGCAAATAAATGTTATGTAACTAATGAGATATGGGACATGGATGACCAATTCTTTGCCATGTAAAAGCATGAATCAAGAGTTAAAGTCCAATGAATATAATGACAACACTCATAAAATTGTAACAATAAACATGAGTTAGGTCATGAGAATCATGAAAATAATCAATTTTAGACAAAATCAATTAAAAGCATAATTGGAAGATTCTAAGATAACATGTGACATCACTTAGAAATGAATCAACATCCAATTAAGTTAATCATGTTAAGTGACATATAAAACATAATTAAATGACATTTAATTGAAAAAATACATAAATCAATTGATTTAATGGCAAAATCAACATAAATCGATCATGGAAAATGAAATCGGAGGACTCTAATATCATCAAATCATCAATTAAAGATAGCAAACACATCTAATTCAAGTCCAATCACATCAATTACAATAAACATCAAATTAATAAAGCATTTTAACTTGAAAATTAATTTTAAAACCAATATTAATCAAATTGTATCAATGTATGATGAATTAAGATCATTAAAGTTACTGTAGAACCACTAATGCTACTGAAAACTTCAATGAGCATCAAAAACAAGTGAAAATGTTTTAAAAAATCATGAAATAGCAAAAAATAGACAGCTATATGCACTGCATATAGCATGATGTGCATAGTAGATAGGCTATATGTAAGAGTAGGGCGTCCCGGACGCGGGAGCCCGGTACGCTGTTCGGCATGAGATGCCGTGGTGCTTGCTCTCAATGGCATTTTTTCCATTTTAATTTATGAAAACAATGTGTTTTATGATGTGGAGTCGCCACCTAGTTTGTTTCTATTAATCCAATTGAATTAATTTGAAAAACTAGGAAATAAAACTTAGGTTTTCCAGAGTTGAAAACGACCTCAGTTTCTTCAGAGTATGGGTTCGGGATTTTCAAATCTATTTGTATTCCATCTTAACATGCTCATTTGTTTAAGTTTAATGAAAGCTCCTAGCATACACTTAAGGTTTAAGTTTATTTAGAGTATTTTCCATGGCATAGGGTATACA
>CANYBF010206669.1:0-14486 GCA_948192965.1 Dalechampia spathulata
TAATTAAGGAAGGGTCCAATGAGAGCTTGACACTTGTCAACTTCCTATTGGTTCCTTCCTTTAATTATCTCTTTTCTCTTTAATTAAATGGTTTTTCCTTAATAAATCATATCCTACATTTCATACATACATAACACACATCTCACATCATACATACATATTTCTAGTTTCCAAAAATACCCCTCTCGTTAAGTGAAATTACCAAAATACCCCTTACTTTCAACTTAATTTATTTTAAATTCTAACTTCATTTTTACTTCATAATATACCTTCTAACCTCCACTTTCATATAAAATATCATGTTTAACATATCTAATCATTTCCTTTCACTTATAAATTTCATTCTAAGATATCATTAAGACCACCTTTCATAAGCATTCAAAATGCACTTCTAAAGGCATGACTACTTTATTTTCATCACTTTAAACTATTCTTTTACCTCTTTCCACTTTGTATTCTATATCTTATGAAATTCCATTCATTCATATCATACTCATAAACATATATAGCATATCAAAGCATGTACTAATCATAGCCCAATCATACTTTCCATGCACCATTTATTCTCATGCATAAAATGCAAACGTGTAAAGATGCTAATAATGTGGATGTGACATCAATAGCCTATCACTTAAAATTATAATTTCAATAAGATGTGGGGAAGTTGAAAATTATGAATTTAGAGGTGGTTATGTAGTAGGGATTGCTCGAGGTGTAGCATGTGAGGTCAAACCTTTGGTTGGCATGATGGACTTCATTATGATTCCTCTGGACAATTTTAATATGGTATTGGGTATAGATTTTCTAAAGAAAAGTTTAGTTATACTAGTACTAGTAGTGAGTTGTCTTCTTTTAATAGGAGAAAATTCATATATAATATCTCTAACATTTGAGTTAACAAGTGATAAGGAGGCAATTACAACTTTATAAGTGTAGAAGAAAGTGTTAACACAAGGAGCTAAAGGTGGAATACCACTATTCGATAAAGAGAATGAAGTTATTTTTAAGTTAAAGCAACAAGTGGAGCCAGATCATAAAAGGATGTAGTCAATAATGCTTATAGTGAAGAAAAATGTTTTCACTCAAGCAGCAATTACTTATGAAGATGCACAATAATAATACTTTAGAAGAGCAAGGAACCAAGAAGCAAGCAATGGGCTTGGGAAGGTCAACTTTGAAGATTTTAGGATTTAATCGATATGGTCATCAACTATTTGAGTAAGGGAGAGAATGTCAAGGGTGGAGGTTTTTGTGTATGCAGTGGTAAAATAGAGATTTCATATTTATATTTTATTTTATATAATTTTGGGATGTGATAGGTGAAACATTGTGATGTCTTCTCCTATCAGGTCTAACTTTGCTCTTAAGGCTTTTTAAGGGGGAGTGATTAGTTGAACTTGGGTGTTATTTTGAAAGCTACTCATAAGGCAAACATTGACAATACATGTCTTCTATGTAAGTTTGTCTAGGATCTTCTCTCTTACCTACACATAAAGCATGAGGATCATATTTATGTATTGATTTCTATTATTCAATAAAATAAGTAGTCATGTTCATCTTCAATCCTCATATTTCACTATATTTACCTGAATCTACATGGGACAGAAGGCATATATCATATGATAGATATATGTATATATATCTACTATATATATTATATCGTATATGAGATAAATATCTATATATATTTGCTATATCTATCATATAATATATCAGTAAATATATGTATTTAATACAAAATTATACATATTATATAGATATATGATAGATATATATATATATATTTATTTATCTATTATAAATATAGACAACATCAAAATAACAAAATCAAATAAAAAATTGTTTAATGAAATAGTATCAATAGGAAGAAAAAATAAAGAACACAAAAAAAATAGAAAAATAATAAAAAAAAAAGTGGAAAAATAAGAAAATAAAATTGTTCAGTGAAGGATGATTATGATGATGAATAGCTACAGTAGTATGCTAATGAATGGTGTTAATAATGGTAATAATAATAATGAAAGATGATGATTGAAATTCATAGAAGATTATAATTTTCATATGAAATGAAAGAAGATTTTAAATTAGTGCAAAGAGAATGTGAAATAAATATAAGATATATTTTAGTAAAATATTTAAAAAATAAGAATAATTTAAATGTAAAATCAAGCCAACATTAACGTTTACCAAATTAATTATTAAATTAATTTATATTGAATTAAAAATGTTCAAATTCTTTGTATAATCTTGTAATTCATATATACAATATTTATATAAAACACCCCACCGGTTGTCATTTCAATCGTGAATGTTACACGTCCTAAAATAATGACACTAATAATTATCAATATTATTATTTATTGTGACTATCACATCATCCAAAAAAAATATCAAGAATTCTCTGCATAAGAAGAGACGGCTGGTTCTTCCAATTCAGGAAAATTTCAATTATCAATAATTTTCAACTTTGTCTTATGCAGTAATATATTCCATGCGCTAAGAAAGCAAATCTAAAAATGTCAAAACCTCGTTAAAAAACAAAAGTTTTGAGGAAAATCATGAAATCCAGAACTTTGGTGGTCAAGAGATTGTCATCAATTATAATTGCGTGGAACATTTATCAGGTGATACAGGTTGCAGTTTCAGATCCAGGACTCAACCTGTTAAACCAGGGCTGTAGCAACTACAACGTTTCGAGCTTGGCAAACTTCAACGCCAACCTCAATGCTACGTTCAGGGATCTAAGGACTGGGATCGACGGCGGCAGTCATTTTGCGACTGCCCAGCAACTTAGCGGATCAGACCCTGTTTATGCCATGATTCAATGTAGAGATTACATGTCTACTTCTGATTGTGTTTCTTGTTTCTCTGCTGCTTCTTTCCAAATTCGTAATTGCTCCGACGCTATTGGCGGTCGTGTCGTCTATGATGGTTGCTTTCTCAGGTACTCTTTTATTACTCCTTGTTTTTTTATTACTTTTTAACCATGAGTAAGATGCAGAATTCATCCGAGTCTCGATGAGTGGAATTCATCTCCAAAATTCAAATAATTATATTTAATTCAAATGAAAATTCATTTAAAAATAAAACAAAGTTTTAAGAAAAAATTAAACTAGATAAAATCATATTTGACATTTTTCGGTATTCAAAGTGGATGGATAAAATCAATCTCATAAGGTAGGATGATGAATATGGTTTAGTTCCTTGCCATGCAAATTAAGTAATTTAATATCTAATATTTTACTATTCGCTGTACCCACGAAACACTTATGGAAAAATTAATTATATATTCACTGTCATCCGATTATATATGGTAATATATAAAATATTACTTTATTAAAAATGAAACAACTTTACAAAACTATAATTACTATTATATACAAGGTAACTTGTAAAATATATTATTATTATTATTAACCAAATAATCTATTAAGAATTTTCTCAGATTCTAGAATCCAGACTCAAAATATTTTATTATCTTATATATTATTTTTTAATTTTTTATGTGATAAATTATACTTATTTATATAAATATTATTTAAAAAATTACATATATATTTATAAAATTCATTCAATTTAGCGACGGCAAGTACCCTTCAATCCCTTATATCCACCATTGCTGATATTAACATATAAATATAAAAAATAATATAACATAATTTGAAATATTAACATAGAATAAAAATAAAAAAAGAAGTATACTTCATAAATTTATATCAGCTAAATTATCATATAGGTATGATAAAATTATGTAAATATATTTTTCCAAATGAAATATTTTATATTATGATGATTTACATTAAACTCATTCCATAATAATTAAAATTTTCTTCATTATACATAATAAATTATGAAGATCAACAATGATGCATATCAAACAAAATAAAAATTCTCCAATATTTATTAAGGAAATGATTTGTAATTCAACCATTAATAATTTATTTATTGCTCCATTCATGAATAAAATTTCTCACATCCTAAAACAAATTTTAAAAATCTATTATTAATACTTGAACTAATAATGATCCTGTTTTTCTGATTTATCACTATCATTCATAAATTTTTGAAATTCAAAATCCAAAAAATTTTGGAAATGAATCAAAAGCTTGAACAACATGATAGGTTATATTTATAAAATCTATATCGTTCATTGAAAATTAATGATTGAGATTTAATTATATAAAAATCATATGTCAATTTAAAATGAACTATTAATCATTTATTTTCAATGAATGATTTAAATTTTATGAACATGCTCTTTTATATTCTTTAAAACTTATGAGAATGTTAATCCTTTGAAGATTATTTCAATAATATTTTTAAAAAAATATGAAATATATTTTAAAATATCTAAAAGAAAAATATTTAAATATTTTTTATTATATTTATATTTAAATAATTTTTAAATATTTATCATATCATTTTATTTTCATATTATATTTTTTTTACATATCAATGGAAAGACTTTCATGAAAAATATTAAACTTTTTTTATAATATAAATTACAGTTAAGAAATTTTAATAAAAAAATATAAATGACCTTATAATATTTTTTTATGTTTGAATTAATTTAATTAACTTTTTTCCAAAATAAAAAGAAAAAAGGGTCACTTCAAAATACGTGTGAAATGTTTAAAATTATATGCAATTTGAAGGCTGCTGCCAAGAGTTAAATTATTGAATTGTATGTAAACTAAGAATGTGCATAATCATAACGAGAAAAGTCAAAATAAAATTTTTTATGATTAATAATAACATATTATTACGAGTGAAGTTACTACGTTCTTCCTAAAAAATATATATCTATTAACATGTACAGTTTTCTCTCTTATAAATCCAATACCTTTTCCCCTGTAACAATTTTTTAGTTTGAATTTATCTGTAATCAATTAAATTTGATATATTGTTTTTTTTCATTTCAATTTTTTAATGTATTGATTTATTATTTATATATTTTAAATATTTGAATTTATCATAAATTTTTAATTAATTTTATGAATTTTAATATTATTATTTAGACATTTCAATTTCACTTATCATATTTTTAATTTTTATAAAAATAATAAATTTAGAGATTAAAATAATTAAATATAATGTGTGTATTATATATATCTTAAATACAAATATATTAACATCACTAAATATTCAAAAATATACAAATAAATAAATTAAAATATTAAAATAAAATAAAATAATAAATTAAAATACAATAAATAAAATGAAAAAAATTATGAAGTTAAGTGATGATAAATATATAAAATAATATAATATGAAAATTGTAATAAAAAAATTGACATTTTTGCAAAGCATAAAACATGACCAGCTATAAATGCAAACGAGTATAAATATTCCAAACTTTTATTAGCTCAATCGGTCGTGTAAAATTTATATTAAATGCAAGAATTTTGTTGAGTTGATATCTAAATTATTATTATTATTATTATTATTATTATTATTATTATTATATGAAAAATTAATTTTGTGTGAAAATTTCTCGTAATTAATTAATAAAAACCATTTTATACGAGGAAATAGAATGATAAAAAAAATTGTATATCTTACCGGAGAAGTTTTGATTGCAAATTTGAAGTAGTAAACATATTATACCCCTAATTAAATAATAAACCTATGCAAGATTTTAAATTAATCCAGGCCAGGAATTATAAAGCAAATTTCAGATAATAAATAAATTTGAAATATCCTGATTTGACCATTAAGTAATCAGAATAATTCAACTTTTAAATATATATTTTTTAAATTAATTTTTAGATACTTATTTACATTATAGATGTGGACATATGGTTGTACAACACGAGGTTATGTTACCCCACTATTATCAGACGTGTATTTGGTCCATCAAGTCATCATGAACAAGATTTTGCTGCATTCATATGTATATATATAGTGTTTTGTTTTTTAATCTAAAAGAAAAGCATATTGTTACAATAAGGGACTATTGCAGCCTATGAATTCAAATGTATAAACTTGATCAGATTTTGATTTTATGATGTACATTCACGTAATTATTAATTAACACTTCAAAACCCATTTTATTTTCTTACGATCACTTTTCTGACACACATCAACTTGATTTTAATAGCTTAAAGGCACTTTTAGATTTAGTCATTCAAGTTTGGATAGCTTTTTCCATTCACTTCTCCATCTCGAAGGAATTTAGTTCCTACCTTTTTACAGCAGCAGCAGGAGTAAGATAGTCAATATTTCTGTCCTTTTTTTCTAGATATGAGAGAAGTGATTTCTTCGGGGAGACCACACGGGATGCGAATCGCGAGTATTGTGGCAATCGAACTACTTCGTCACCGGCAACAGCTTTTCAAACAGCAGTCGAAGCATTGTTGGGAGAGCTTCAAATATCGACCCCAAGAATAAATGGTTTCTATGCTGCCAGTAAGAGGCAGGTGGTGGGAGCTAATAATGCATCGGCCTATGCTATGGCACAATGCGTTCACACGATCGATATGGCTGGGTGCTTAGCTTGTATGCAAGTAGCATATGGCAACCTTCAGAGATGTCCACCTTATGCTGATGGTAGGGCAGTTGATTCTGGATGTTTCATGAGGTACTCGGATAGACCATTTTTTGCCGATAACCAGACTATCAATCTTGAACCCTTCTTGAAAACAGGTTAGCTAACAGGAACCGATCTTAGCTTTCTTATTCTGGTAAATCTATTTTCTGGTCTGATTAGAGATCGTAAGCCTTCTCAAACTTGATAAGTATTCTTATAGGAAGTTCAAGCTCAAAGGCAGCTCTTATTGGAGGGATTACCGGAGGTGTAGGTTTAATACTGCTGCTTATTCCGTTATTTGTTTGGTTTAAGCTCTCAAAGCAAAAAACTACTAGAGGTAAAGCAAACAATAAAGATATTCCTGATTATGAACTGATATAAGAATGGACACTTCAGCCTTTTAAAGTTGAACCACCAACTTTTAAACATTGATATCATAACCTCACTATTTTTCTAATACACATTTCCTTCCATTACTCACCAAACAATCGGGTATTAATTTGAGCTTTATTTATCAATGTGCATACCTTATAACGAATTTCTTTCTAGTAGGCAACATATTAGGTGCAACCGAGTTGAGAGGCCCTAGGAATTACAGTTACAAAGACTTAAAATCAGCAACAAAGAATTTCAAAGAAGAAAACAAACTAGGAGAAGGCGGCTTTGGTGATGTATACAAGGTAAATTAAATACCAAAGACACCATCTTACAAATTACCACGATAACATTTAGCATGACATGTACCAACTTCAATGACAAAAGTAAATATTCACATCCAATGATAATGCATGGCATTAAACAGGGTACTCTGAAGAATGGAAAAATAGTTGCAGTTAAGAAACTAGCTCTAAGCCAATCCCGCAGGGCGCAGGCAGATTTTGTGAGTGAAGTCACACTTATAAGTAACGTTCACCACCGAAATCTTGTCCGCTTACTTGGTTGTTGTAGCAAAGGGCCAGATTTACTTCTTGTCTATGAATATATGGCAAACAGCAGCCTCGATAGGTTCTTATTCGGTAAGTTAACTTCGTCTGCCTCACAATGTGAACATCCAAATGGTCCGAGTATTGGAGAACACTTTAGTTGAATCAGATTTTTTAGCTAGTTGGACTTGGTTAAACAACATTGTACGGGTTACAGATTGGAGATGCTAACTGTCGCTGTTACTTGAAAACAGGTCAGGGACATGGAACCCTCAATTGGAAACAACGATATGATATAATCCTTGGAACAGCTCAAGGTCTTGCCTATCTACATGAACAATTTCATGCATGTATCATTCATCGAGACATCAAACCAAGCAACATTCTTCTGGATGATGATTACCAGCCCAAAATAGCAGATTTTGGTTTGGCAAGGCTCCTGCCTGATAATCAGAGTCATCTAAGCACCAAATTTGCTGGCACGTTGTAAGTAATATTTATGAATCGTACTTCAATATCTCTGGTATTCATAATATGCCTTGTGTTTATACTAAATTTTGTGTTCTTGAGAGCTAACATTATCTGCGTTTCAAAAGGATATGTAGCAGTTTAAAAAAAAAAGGCCTTTAAAGTCTCCCTGGGTTGGGTTCGAAAGTTTAGAAAACTAAGGGGTGCTATAACTTAGAAAGGTGCAAGCATCTGGGGTGTTTCTGCTACCAGCATGTGACAACTTATTGATATTCAAATGTCATATTGTTAGACATTGAATTACTGATTGATGTTCTTGGCAAATTGTTATTAATACAAATTATCAGGGGATACACAGCACCCGAGTATGCAATCCATGGACAATTATCAGAGAAGGTAGATACCTACAGTTATGGCATAGTTGTTCTGGAAATCATAAGCGGCAAAAAGAACAATGAAATGTTAGTTGATCCTGGTTTAGATTATCTCCTCAAAAGGGTGAGCATGAAATGTATAGTATTTACTTCCATATTGAACTCAAAAACTACATGCTTAGAAATAGTTTTAGTCCTGCATCATTTTGTTTTCAACATTGTCTGAAACAGGCATGGAAACTATATGAAAATGGCACGCAACTTGAACTGGTGGATGAAAGCATGGACCCGAATGAATATGAAGCAGAAGAAGTGAAGAGAATCATAGAGATTGCGTTGATGTGCACTCAATCATCACCTGCTTTAAGGCCGACAATGTCTGAATTGATTGTTCAACTCAAAAGTAAAGGCTCACTGGAGCACAGACCACCAACAAAGCCTCCCTTTATTGAAACTGATGAAAGAGTGATCATCCAAGAGGACAGGTCCACATCCACAGCATCCTCCACGACAAATGCCACAACTTCTATCACTCAGGTATCAGGTCGCTAACCCCTGCATATTCAAATACTGAGAAACGCAACGTTGGCTAGAAACACACAAGATGTATCAGTCACAGGCACTAAAGACTTCATTGTATATGTTCTTTTCTTTATGATGTAATTATTGTATCTCATCCAAAGAGTGGAATTTTCTTTATCCTCGAACAATGAAGATTGTTCCCCACATGATCTAGAGAAATAAACAAACAGTAACTTGCCTTCAGCTGGTTGACGTAATAACCAATAAACCTAACATGACAAACGGGAATTCGATCCAGAAAGCCTTATAGGTCCCACTTTGTTGGCAATAACAGCTACAGATGGTAGTGGCACTCAGGAAAGAAATATAATTTTAGCAAGCTGCACATGTGTAACTAAATCAAATAAGTTCAACCATAAAGATAATATAAAACTCATGCATACACTGAAATAAGTAAGTTCACATCCATAGGCAGAACTTCCGGATCACTTGTTTTTGTGCTGTTTGAAAAATATATCAGTTTTTGTAACTATGAAACTTCTATCTACTCGTTTCTCTTTGTAGTATTAATTTACCTGCAGTACGTAGCTGTCTATTACTGCAAACTAATTATTTCTTCAAGGAAAAAATGAAACTCCTTGAGCTAAATACAGCTGCCAGTCTCATGTGCTACCTTTCTTTCAATGAAACAGCCAGCAAACAGAACAACTTGAGCACAAGACTTCTCTTGCAAGCAAGCATAGATGAAAATAGCATGTAAAATGGCTGTAGCATCACAAAACTTCATTAGTCAATAATGATAAGTCACCATGCTTCATCTCCGTAAGTTCTATATGGAACTTCCTACAACACCAAAAGAATGATAACAAGGTTAATATTATGGTGCACAATTTCATGCAAAACAGTATGATACTTGAACCATCATCATGTTTAAAAAGGAAACATGGAAAATATCGAGAAACTGGAAACGAACAGGTAATGTTTCACGTGAAAAAAGTTGGAAGGTGTCAAGAACAAAGTTTTTTTACATAAGCTCGAAATCATATTATATGGTTGTTCCATTTCCGGTCAGAACAGTATGTGTTACCTGAAGTTGCTCCAAGTTGACAAAAGCAACATTTACTAATGGTTCACCAACAAGACTTCGTTTCATTGACATTTAGCAATACTGGTGTAAGAAGTAAACATCTCTGCTCTTACCGTTAGGATACATTTTCTATGATTATGCCAATTTTAACATTATCATCTGCACAGAAACTTCTACGGGTAAACTTATCCCAAACAACATTCCAACCAAAGTATGCAAGCAAGATTTATTCCACAGGAAAAGCTTTTTTTTCCTCTGTGCACTCCAATAAACTAAAACCTGACATTTTTCTTAAGTTTTTAACTCCCATTTCCATCCTCACTTTTGCTACATCATCCCATTTGTTAAAAGACGCATACATATTAGAAAGAACAACATGTACACCACCATGGTCAAGACTCTGTTGAGCCAAGCTCATAACAATTTCTTTGCCCAACTCAACATCTCCATGAACCCTACTTGCATTTAGCAATGCACCTAATACATATGGATCTGGCTCCATTGGCATCGCTCTAACCAATTTCTTTGCCTCCTCTAACTTCCCAGCTCTTCCCAAAAGATCAACTAAACAGCCATAGTGCTGAACTTGTGGCTCAATCCCATAAACTTTACCCATCCTCTCAAATATTTCCAACCCTTCATCCACCAGTCCCATTCGGCTGCAAGCATTTAAAACACTGATAAACGTGATCTCATTTGGTACAACTCTTTCATCCTCCATCCTTTTAAACAACTCAATAGCAGTTGCACTCTTTCCATGATTAGCAAGACCCGATATCAAACAAGTATAAACATAAACATCTCTACTTGTTAATTCCTCAAATACACGACAAGCTATCTCAATACATCCACACTTCGCAAACATATCAATAAAAGCAGCACCTAAAACTCTATCCAATTCAACCCTGCTTCTCCTAACATAAGCATGTATCCACCTTCCTTGATCCAATGCGCCAACAGAAGCACAAGCATTTACAGCACAAACAATACCTGCGTGATTTGGTGGAACCCCAGATGCCATCATATCATTAAAAACCTCAAGAGCTTCTTTAAACAAACCAGCTTGTACATACCCAGAAATCATCGCACTCCAAGAAACGGAACTTCTCTCAGGCATTCTATCAAACAGGTCCCGTGCAATTAAAACTTCACCAGTCTTCAGATACCCATGAATCAGTGCAGTCCAAGTGATCACATCTCGGTTAGAACTCATTTCGAATAGCTTTCGAGCGGAATCCATGCATCCACAAACTGCAAACATATGAATCAACCCATTTTGTACAAAATCATAACGCTCCCAATCCAACTTAATAGCTTGGCAATGACAAGCTAAACCCAAGTATAAATCATTCATATCAATGCAAGCTTTAAAAATAAAAGAAAAAGTATAATTATTGGGCAAGAAGTTATAATAAAGCATATCCTTGTATAACAAAATAGCTTTCTTAGGTTCATTTTTTTCAGCAAAAGCTCTAATAATTGTGTTCCAAATGAAGGTGGATCGGTGTTGAAGACGAAGGAAGAGTTGAAAAGCGTGAGAGAGATGAAACCTGTGATCAGACAGAGCGCAAAAGGAGATGATTTTAGCTGCTGCAAATGGGTCTTTAAGAGTGCCTGAGACTGTGAGATGGGATTGGATTTGTTTGATTTGAGAAATTGAAAGGCAATGATCCAAGAGGAAGATAGTTTTCTTGGTTGCTTTAATAAAAGTAGAAGACAGCATTGTTTTTCGAGTAGAAATGCCAGTTACCTTCGGGCTGCAGTCGGATACCTTTTAACTGCTTAACAAGTAAAGCTTATCGGTTAAAAAAAATAAGCCGGCACAAACTAGTTGTTTATTTTGAAGGTTATAAGTAATTTAATAAAATATTTTATTATATTATTTTTGAAGAAATATTTAATTCTTTTGAAAATTTAATATTGATAATCAATAATTTAAATTTAATCATTTGAATTGAGTATTAAATTTTGAAATATTTATGATTTTAATCATTTAACTGATTATTTAAAAATTTTAATTTTCTTGAAAATAATAATTTTAATCATAATAAAATCACTTTAAAATATTTTCAGAAAATATTCATAAACATGAAAACGAACTTGTTAGGAGAAAAAACAAATCATTTTTCAGTTAATGGGTCCCAAAAAAAGATAATCTTCCTTCTATTGTTTTTAACCCAAAATAGTAGTTTTATTTTTTCATATAGTAATTAAAGCTAAATATCAACTTTTTATTAATAAAGGTAATATAGCAAAGGAGACTTAAAAAAAGGTAATTATTGATGTTCTTAATTTACGTGTAATATCAAATAAATTATCATTTTGGGTCGGAGGAAGTATTATTTTGTAAAGTAATTGTATTTAATATTTATTTTCTTTATCATTTTAAAATTTATGTGAGTTTAATTTTTAATTTAAATTTTTATCATTTTTTAATGGAATTTACTTTTATATCACCCTTTCATTATTATATTGATTAAAAAAATTCTAAAAATTATTCATTTATTATTCATTTTAATTTTCTTCGCTTTTTCCCCCTTTTCTTTCCTCTTCTTCTTTTCTTCATTTTTTTCTTATTCTTATTCTTCTTATTTTTCTTTCTTTTCATTTTTTTTATTTTATATTGTGCTTTTAATCTTTTTCTATTATTAGCTATTATTTTTTACTATGATAAATATATATATCCTATTTGATATTTTTTTGGTTGTTTAAAAATAAAATATTTATCACCTAATATATGTTTATTTATCAATATATATAATATATATTAATAAATATATATACTATATATGGTATTTACTAATATATATCTTATGGTATGCATGTTTACAATATAAATCATGATATATTTTAATAAATATATATATATATCATAAGATATATATAACCAACATATTTATTTATTAGAAAATATTATATGATACATATTTATTTATTAGCATATATTATATATATTTAGTTATTAATATACACCATAAATGTAATATATACTAACAAACAAATATATATTGTATATACTTGGACTATCTTAACCTAGGATGGTTAATCTAAATATTTCTTTTTATTCATCCAAAGATTGTTACATGTTAAAGGATTATAAAAGAAATTGATAGATTTCAAATTTTCATGGCTTCATATAAAGTGAAACATCAAAGGAAGCTAATAATTTAGCTACTTTTGGTGTCTTTAACTAGTCAACAAGGAATACTAAATTGTATATTTCAAAATAAATAAAACATAAAAGATCATAATATATTGATATGAAACTTGAAACAATTTACATACATTGTACTCTATTAAGATAAGATGGTGCAAATCATATAGAAGCAAAAGTTCAATTTAGATTATTTTTTGTAAGCATATCCATTGTGTTTCCATTTTTAAAAATGTTTCTCCCTAAATTTCCTTTTCAAGTCATGCTTGTGAATTTTCTTTTGATTTGATGACTATGTAAAAATCAATTAATTACTTTTGTAATTAAAATATTAATGTTTGAATGGTTTGGTAATCTAGTCATAAATAAAAACTATATTGGAACCTTTGATATCTCCTTTTTCAAAAAAAAAAAATTTATTGGGATCAATTAGTTCCACCCTTTGTTAAAGCATTGTCAAGATATATGCATGCATGCATGCATGCATACATACATACATACATACATACATACATACATACATACATACATACGTATGTATGTATGTATGTATGTATGTATATACATAAGAGTGCAAAATTTCTTATATATATTTAGTCTTTTTCTATGAAAATTTTATTTACTTTGAAATCCTTTTGGGAAGAAAAATTAGTAACGTTAGAAATATTATTTTTATTTCATTCCAATTGAGTTAACCTTCTCATTGGATTAAAAAATATGGAAATTACAACAATAATGACTTATTTTATGGATTATGTAGCATTATTGTTTATTAGAAAGTAATTGATCCTTTAAGTATTTGTTGAATCATCTAATCTTTAAGATCAAATTTTTATGATGTTGTTTCAATTTTTTTATTTCCTATGCTTTGCTTTAGAATTGGTAGTTTAAAAGTATCACTTTATGTTACACCCACGATAGAGACCCTAGGCGTTATACGTATAGATGTACCCAGGGATATATGTGCACGTGTATATATGAATGTATATGTGTATGTGTATATGCATTGGTATGTAGTGAAATGTATGCATTGTTGCTTTGAGTATGCTTATGAATGTATAAGGCGTGTATGCGTTTATATGCTTGAATGTGTGACGTCGCCTCGTTGGGAAGCATGTCTTCTCGGTCGGATGAGGGACGGCTTGTGATTGTGCTTAAGAATGTGTATTGAAGTGTTACAGGGTTGGTAGGCAGGTTTGGGTTTATTAGGGATGAGTTAGGCTTGCCAAATAGGCAAGTTATGTGATTTTAAGATGTGGTACGGGCGTACGGATGGCCGTACGGTCGTACGAGACAGAGAGGGAACAGGGAACTGAGAGCCTCGAGTGCGTACGGGCATACCATATGGGCGTACGGTCGTACCGTTGCTTGCAGGAATTCAGTTTGCTCGCAGGTGAACAGTAATTTTATCAGATGAACAGTGCCTGTA
>CANYBF010207120.1:0-17149 GCA_948192965.1 Dalechampia spathulata
TCCATAATTTTCCACCCATCATATTTTATTTTTAATCATTTAATCCCCTTTTGTCTTCTTACTTCAACTAACTCAATTATTATTCCATTTATCATATAAAATAATTTCTTTAATCCATAATTATTAATATTCCATTACTCCTTTATACATTAAATATTTCTATTTTACTTTAAACTTAAATCAATAATTATATCTTCTTATACTTAATAACATCTTTCATATCTTTTCCTCAATAAACTTAATATTAAATTTAAATCATCAATTATCAATAATTCATCTTTTAGCTTAAACTTTTATAACCTTTTAATTATTTACCTATTGATTACTTTTACTTTCTTTAATCATATTTGATTTTACCATCTATGAAAAAATCATAATACAACTCACACACACTCCACAATCCACTATACTTCATTAAAACTTACATCCAAAAATTGCTAAATCATCAAATAAAAAACTTAAATCTTTAAATCTAAATCATCAAAAATTGCCAACACATAAAATAAATTCAAACAATTCAGCCAAGTCATAAATATGATCAAAAATGCATAGATCTTTAGGTTTTATGATCAAACTAACTCACCTTTAAGCCAAAATAATAAAAACGGACCAAACTTGATTTTTCCTCATGATCTACCACCCGATCTACAAAGATCTCCACTTATTGTAATATAGTTTTCCATCATCAACATAAGCATACTCATCAAAAACAATTCGATCAAAGATATAGTGTTCTAAGTATCAACATGTTGCATTTTGATCAAGGACATCATGGTTTAAGGATTTCGGCATGTACTTTGAAAATCATAAGGAAAGTGATTCGGCCTTAAGGTAAACAAGGTGAGAATCGAGTGATTTTGGCCAAGACATAAGGTTTATGCATAGTTCTACTCATACCCTTAAAGATCAAAGATAGAAAGATGAAAGAAGACTGCGGTTTTTAGCCTCCATGAAGAAACAAATCAGGTTTCCCTCTAAAAATAACTTGAACATTAAGATGCTTCATCAAACCTTTTGCAAATCATGAAGATCTAACATTAGACTTAAGGTTTTAAGAGAGATCATGAAGGAAAACAGGTGTATTTTCGAATTTCTCAAGAAGAACATGAAGAACATAAGGAAAATTGTAAGAAAAAGGAAGAGAATGATGAATGAGAATGACCATATTCGGCCAAGGAGGAGAGGAGGCAATGAAAGAGTGTTTCAAATGATAATTAACCCTAAAATTCGTATGGAACATTACATATATATATATATGAGGGTTGCATGGTAGCTTCAATGCACCCTATTTCATATGATTTTAAGCCCTAATACATACCCTTATACATAAATACATGTTTTTATATATATTTCCTCCTATTAATACCATAAAAATATGTATAAGATGCTTCCACCACCTTAAAATTTTTATATCCACATTAAATGCCCTTCCAAGTCATCATTTTTAAACAATTTTAATATTTTATTCACCTTCTCTCTCCACCCACTACACCACTTCCCAATATTCCTTCCCAATTACCCATACCTCCTTTTTCTATTACTCATACATCCATTTTTTTATTCAATATACTTTTTTCCATCTTTTAATAACACATAAATACAAATTTCATCATTTCCTCATCATTAAATCTATATCATTTAATTTCATCTTAGTTACACCTCATCAATCCAATATTCTAATTCCACATCATCCTTTTATTTCTTAAATAAATTAAACCATATAATATTCTTTCCATCACATGTCTAATTAATACTTTATTATTATCTCTTATCCTTTAAATAATTTTCATTTATTCCTCCATAAATCCCATAATTCAATTATGATATCGTCATGTCCATTTATGATATTATCATGATATCATTAATAAAAATTACTAATTTAACTTTTATAATATTTTCTTATCATTATATACCTTCACAATTATATTATAAATCCATAATTAATCATTCATAATGAAATTAAAACCATAATTAAGCTCATTTGCTTACATCATCATTATCATTTATGACATCATAAATAAATATCCACTTCATTAAACGTTCTTTTTCTATATTCTTAAATCTTATTTTAAATCAATCATCTTAGACATTTATATTTCAATATACTTATTTAATATTCCATTTTTTCACTAATCCATAATTATTTCTATACGTATATATATTATACGTATATTTTTCACTTGTATAATTCATTTATACGATCCTTAATCATACTTAATTTATAAATTATGCATACTCCAAATATAATCATAATTTATCTTAATTCCTTAATTACATGCATTTCCATGCATACGTAAATATTCTTGCCTTGATATATGTACAATTTATCACTCGATCCGATTTTAAATGTTCGAGCTTATTTTTTTCATTTGACTTAAACTACTATCATCATATCATCATTTCTTAATCTCGATAGATATTTCCTATCATTATCATAATATTTATAATTTTCACCTTGAAATACCCCATTTATCCATAATTCCACATCATCACCAGATTTTTGATCGTATAAGGTAAAATTTTATCGCCTGAATCATTAATACTTTTTACGCTAAAAATGAGGATGTGACAGTTATCAACTTCTCTTGATACTTATGTTATCATTTATAACATAATTCTCCAAATAAGCCTATAAAACATTTTACCTTGAGTATGCCCAACAAATAAAACATTTTATTTAAATACAACCCGTTTTTTAAAACTTGGATATACCCCATGTAAAATAGGCTTAAGTATGCCCAACAACATGAATGACAAGAAGCTCTCCACCTTTATCTTAGAAAATGAAAGGCCTTAGATTTATATTCCTTTAAGGGATTTATTTCCTTTTATGTCATTAAAAACATTTAAGGCGGGTATGTGCAATTGGTGCACCATACATGGTATTGGCTCATGCATACAATGGCATGCTCATGCAACTCATACATACATCATTATAATAATTTATAATATGATGATTATGGACTTCTAATTCTATGGTGAAACCAAGGTTATGCATGATTTTACAAACCCTAAAATTTTGAAATAATACTAATCTCTTACAAATTTTGCCTTGGAGTTCCACTTTTGGTCACACCTTTGTTCCTTTGCTCCTTTTACCTCCTTTTTTTTATATCTTTTACACCCTATGTAATCTAATTACAAATTTCAATAGTAAAAACCATAAGTTACATTTGGGGGGAGTAGATGAGAAGAGAAGTACAAAAAGATTTTAAAGAAAGGCACGACTCGTAGGTCCTATTTAGTAAAATTTATAAAATTCTCCATATGCTCAATCACATTGGGCTAACTCCATAATCACCATCATGCCAATTATCCATCCATCCATTCAAAATAAATAATCTTCTCACAATATTATTTTGATTTTTTCAAATTTTAAATTTCAAACAAATTTTGCCTTTTAAAATAGTTATTGGGCTTGCATTTGAAAAATATGGTTTAAATGTTTTAAATTCTAATTGAATAAATTATTTATTAAATTAAATAATCATACAACAGTAATATATTTATTATTTAATCACACTTTAAATATTAATATATCACTTGGAAACTAAAATAGAAATAAAAAACAACAAGAATCCTTATCATGCTTAAATTGCTCCTTTTAGGACTTTTAATTCAAATAATCTTCAAAATTAATAAAATTTCATTTTAAAAACTTTAATGTGTCTAAAACATTAAAATACATGAATTAATTAAAAACATGAGCAATTAATATTGGAAAAATTGAATACACTAAAATTAGATTCTTATGCGCATATAAACATGATTTTTACAAAATCACATCCAAATCGAATAAAAATTTATTCAAAATACTCCACCATCAATTTAATACAATAAATAATTGATTAATTACATGTGAAATAATTAAACATGCAATAATCAAGCAAGAACATTGAGAATAACATAAAAATCCATTCAGGTTTTCAATTGGATCATGTACAACATATGAATTTTTATCTCATAACATTTCCACATATGTATCCAATTTTTTTTAATAAAAACCAAATTAGTTCAATAAAGAATAAGTGGTTAAAATTTCAAATCAAAATTGAAACATTAACCTCTTCTAAACTTAAATTGCCATAAGCTATAATAAGTAAAAAATCAAAATTTTATGTGTTCTATGCATAGATTGCAAACCAAATCTATTTGATACCATTGTTGGTTTATTAAAATGTGTTTAGAAGTGGAATATGTAATTTAAAACTTTTAAAAACACAATTTACAATGGATCTAGCAATTCTATATATAGAAAACATCATATACAAAGAAGATTATATAAGGAGAATGAAAAACTTTCGTTAAGACGATCTCCTTCTTTCTTTATCCTTCTAAAAAGTTGTAGCAAACTTTTCAATCCCTACGAATAGAGGATCCCCAAACTATCCATACAAGTTAAGAAAATGATTAGTAATTAAATTACTAGTTTTGTTTAGAGACTAGTCAAAAAAAACATAAAAGAGAATGGATGAAGAATGATGATTGAATTCAGTTTTCTTCTTGATGTTTTATCAAAATCGAATTGGTTTTCCTTGTTCTTGAGCTTCAAAATTCTTTGCAAGTAGAAAGAAAAAGAGGTAGCTAAAATATGCTTCTATCACTAAATATGTTTTCACCAAAACATAATAATATCACCCTAATTAGGTTTAGGTTATGTTAAGTCAAGTCATGTGCAAATCACATGCTTTTGGCATGTGATTTGAATATGACTGACTTAAATTTCCTTCCAAAGTACATGATAATCATGTTAACTACTATTTCATTCATCATACATGAATAAGTTATGTGACATTCACCTTTGGACCATTAAGTCAATTAATTCCGTCAAAAACTCGTATATACCATGCATGTAAAACATGTCATCATAAATCACTTGTATCTTGAGTTCTACTCATCAAATTTCAATGATCTTGGTATTAAATCAAAGCTCTTTTCATGCTCTTTATAATGAAAAATGGGAAATCCAAGTTATCTTATAACCATTAAAACATTGTTTTACCAATATCCATTCATGATTATCATTTCCTTACTTTTAGTGTGCGACCTTTTGGGTTCTTGACTTGTTGGTAACATATGAACATATTATTAAATTTCATTTAATAACATCATATATAAATCATGAGTAGTGTCTAATCATACATCATGACTACCCAAATTCTAAAAGGTCATTAGTTTGACTACAACCCTTCCATATCAGATTCCATGCAATAAACTCCTTTCACCATCCTTTACCTCATTCAGGTTTGAATATGGATTAATGTCAACTCAATGCATAATCAAGTGTGTGAGATCATACCCTAAATTTGATGTTTCATGTGCCATAATCTTTGTTCCTAAAATGCCCTTATGAAA
This sequence comes from Dalechampia spathulata, assembly GCA_948192965.1. Lineage (NCBI taxonomy): Eukaryota > Viridiplantae > Streptophyta > Magnoliopsida > Malpighiales > Euphorbiaceae > Dalechampia > Dalechampia spathulata. Next base: position 5,356 of record CANYBF010207120.1, read on the forward strand.
CTCATTCATTAATAGATATCATACTTTGGCAAGAGATTCTTAAATAAAGAATATTACATGAATCAATGAGATAAAACCCCTACATTTAATCCAGAGTGGTGAATCCATTATTGATAAATAAATACCTTCAACTACTTCACACTATATCCAACCTCCAAGTTATGAATACCTCCTATGGAGGAATAAAATATAGGAGTCAAAACATAGTGATCCATAATTAAGATATCTTAAGTCATAAGGATACTTGCACTACTGATATAAATGAGATATGTTCAACAAACATAGATAAATTATCCATATGAAATCTCACTGGCAAGGCCTCCAATGAGTCAATCTTCTACTACTCATCCACATGTTCACTTTAAACAACTCTTGTCATGATGAATGAGAATCATCCCTTAAGGAAGTATAACATGTGATGATCTTAACTGCATTAATAATATCCATTCTTATTAATACATTGATCAAGGATAATTTAGATATTGAATATTTGCATACAATAAGAATTTCATTTCATAAACTACTTTATGAATTCCTTTATACTATTTGAATATCTTGGAATTCATTATTTAATTAATAACCTTTAAATAAACTGAATAATGAATAATGCCTCTTATTGATAAATGGTTCAATATCAAATTACAATGAAACATGATACTTTAGAGCATACACTAAAAGTAATATCTAAACTAGTTTAATTCAATTTTATGCTAACAAAATTCCTTTCTTCTTACCTAATCTTAAGTCTAATTCGTGCTTATGAATGCCTAAATTGGCCAATCCCTAGTGGAATCATTGAAAAACCTCAATGTAGGCCAAATTTTTCTTTCTATATGAGTAACACATAGCAATTTTTACTAATATGTGCTAGCCTCTATAGTGCTTGACTAAGATGGTGGGAGATAAAGCTAATAAAAGACCTTATTATGTTTATAAAATACATGATGTTTTTAATGACACATTATTTCTTCTTTTTCTCTAAAGTTTTCTAAAATGTCAAGAAAAGTTGATCTCCGCAGAATTCTTAAACATAAACTAAATCAATCCAACTACATAGATTGGATTTGCCAAATCAAAATAGTTTTGAAAGGTGAATAGATAGCCCATGTACTAGATCAGGCATATCCACGCACGCCTGTAGCTAACTCCTCTGAAGAAGTCAGAGATGATTATAATAAGTTTAAGCAAGAGGATGAGATGGCCAGTAGCATTATGCTGGGAGCTATGGAGAATGATCTCTAGAAGCAATGCAAGACTATGAACACTCATACTATGGCTACTTATCTCAAAATGCTTTTTGAGGAAAAAGCAAGGATTGAGAGATTTAAGCTCTCAAAGGCAATCTTTAGGTGCAAGATGGTAAAGGGGTTATCAATAGTTCTTCATGGCATTAATATGCATGGCTACATGCACCATATGAAATATGGTATAACAAGAAACCCATCTTATCTTATTTGAAGGTATGGGGTTGTCCATCTTATGTTAAAAAGACAATGTCAAATAACCTTGAGGCAAAGTCTGACAAATGTTATTTTATAGGATATCTTAGAGAAACCATAAGATATTACTTTTATCTTCCTTTGGAACAAAAAGAGATCGTTTCAAAGCATGTTATTTTCTTAGAGAAAGCATTTCTTTTGAAAGGAGATAGTGGGATTAAGATTGATCTTGATGAAGTTCAATCATTACAAGATGAAGCAGATCAATCGATTGATCCTATTGATGAAGAGCCAGAACCTATGGAAACACAAGCTCCCAGATGCTCAACTGGAATAAGAACTATACCAAAGAGGTATGGATTCCTTGTTCATGATAATAAGGAAGTCTTACTAGTTGAGAATGATGAGCCCACAGACTATGATGAAGTTTTGAAAAGTTTAGAATGTGACTTATGGTTGAAGGCCATGAAGTCTGAAATAGATTCCATGTCAGAGAACCAAGTGTGGACTTTGGTTGATCCACTTGAGGGGATAAAACCTATTGGGTGCAAGTGCATCTTTAAGAAGAAGACAGATATGGATTGTAATGTGGTTACCTATAAAGCTCGCTTGGTGGTAAAGGGTTATCGTCAGAAACAAGGAATTAATTATGATAAAACTTTCTCACCAGTAGCTATGCTTAAATCCATAAGAATCTTACTTGCTATGGCTACTCATTTTGATTATGAAATATGGCAAATAGATGTAAAAATAGCTTTCCTTAAGGAGCTGGAACATTCATTTTAATGAAGCGGTTAAGGAATTTAGCTTCATTTAAAAAATTAATGAACCATGTATCTACAAGAAGACTAGTGGGAGTGCAATTGCTTTCCTTATGTTATATGTAGATAACATATTACTCATAGGGAATGATGTCTCATTTTTGTAGAGTGTTAAAGTTTGGTTATTCCTCCATAACATATTACTATGTTTTGACTCCTATGTTTTATTCCTCCATAGGAGGCATTCATAACTTGAAGGTTGGATATAGTGTGAAATAGTTAAAGGTATCTTTTTATCAATAAAGGATTTACCACCCTAGACTAAATGTAGGGGTTTTATCTCATTGATTCATGTAATATTCTTTATTCAAGAATCTTTGGCCAGAGTATGATGCATATTGATGATTGAGTTTCATAAAGGTATTTTAGGAATAAAGATTATAGTACATCAAACATCAAATTTAGGGCATTATCTAACATACTTGATCATGCATTGAGTTGACATTAATCCATACTCAAACCCGAATGAGATAAAGGATGGTGAAAGGAGTTTATTGCATGGAATCTAATGTGGAAGGGTTATAGTCAAACTAATGACCTCATGGAATTTAGGTAGTCATGATGTATGACGAGACACCATTTATGATTTACATATGATGTTATTAAATGAATTTTAATAATATGTTCATATGTTGCCAACATGTCAAGAACCTAAAAGGTCAAACATGAAAAGTAAGGAAATGATAATCATGAATGGATATTGGTGAAATAATATGTTTGTGGTTATAAGATAACCTGGATTTTTCATGTTCATTAAAGAGAGCATTAAAAGAGCTTCGATTTGATACCAAGATCATTATAATTTGATAAGTAGGACTCAAGATACATGTGATTTAAGATGACATGTTTTACATGCGTGGTATATATGGGTTTTTTACGGAATTAATTGACTTAATGGCCAAAACGTGAATGTCACATAACTTATTTAGGTATGATGAATTAAATGGAAGTGTGCATGATTGTCATGTGCTTCTAGAAGGAAATTTAAGTCAGTCATATGAATCACATGCTAAAAGCATGTGACATGCATATGATTTGACTTAACATAACCTAAACCTTATTAGGGTTATATCATTATGTTTTAGTGAAAATATATTGTGTGACAGAAGCAAATTTTGGCTGCCTCTCTTGTCCTTCTGGTTTCTAATTATTTTGAAGCTTAATAACAAGAAAAAATTTGGTTTTGATAAAACATCAAGAAGAAAACCGAATTCAATCATCTATCTTCATCCATTCTATTTTATATTTTATTTTACTAGCCTCTAAACAAAACTAGTAATTTGATTACTAATCATTTTCTTGACTTGTGTGGATAGTTTGGAGATCCTGTATCCTTGGGGATTGAAAAGTTTGCTACAACTTTTCAGAAGGATAAAGAAAGAAGGAGATCAGCTTAAAGTAAGTTTTTCAATATCCTTTGTATAATCTTCTCTATATGTGATGTTTTCTATGTATAGAATTGCTATATCCATCATAAAATGTGTATTTAAAAAGTTTTAAAATATATCTTCCACTACTAAACATGTTTTCATAAACCAACAGTGGTATCAAAGCCTTTTGGTTTGTAATCTATGCATAGAACACATAAGATTTCATTTTTCACTCATTGTAGCTTGCATTTTATTTAGTTTTAAAAGGGTTAATGTTTAAATTTTGATTTGAAATTTTAACTACTTATTCATCATTGAATTAACTTGATTTCTCTTTAAAAAATTGGATACATGTGTGGAAAATTTATGAGATAAAAATTCATATGTTGTGCATGCTCCTATTGAAAACTCGAATAGATTTCTTGTGTTATTCTTAATGTTCTTGCTTCATTATTACATGTTTAATTATTGGACATGTATATAACTATATATATATATATACATACATACATATATATATATATACATATATATATATATATATATATATATATATCTATATATATGATGTGACTGGTGGGTTTGAACAACAAGGATTAATATGATTTAAGATTTTCTAAAAAATTTAATAAGTGGAATGTTGATTAAATATATTGAGTAATATATTAAAATATCAACTGTTTAAACAAGAGAATATTGTTTTGGTTAAATAATAAAGAAACTGTTAAGAAGAAGGATTTGGGATTATAATTACAAAATGATGAGATCTTAATAAAAGAGTTTTATAATATAACAGTAGAAGATTAATAAGTGCAATTTCAATGGTATAATAATTATATTAAGTTGGTATTATAATTATCATAAGTTTATCTAGAATTATATGATAATTAATTTAGATAAATGGAATAGTAAATTACTATTGTAAAATAGTAACATGCCTTCTTAAATAATGCTATAATAAAATAAGAGAATTAAACTGACATAAGGTTGATTAGTACAATGGTATATGTTTATAAGTATGATTAATGAGTTTTGAACAGTGTTATATGAATTACCAACATCAAATAATGAATGATTGTTTTGGAATATCAATTATTAATTAAAGATGAACACTGCATTACGATTAGGAAATTCAGTGGATAATCCTCACGTACCATCAAAGGATTTAAACAAGGGAAAGGATATTCCAAGTTTATGCTAATTAATTGGAAGTCCTAAATCATTAAAAGATCAAAAGGGCAATGGTATGGTAATGCAATAGTATTACAAAATTAATAATGATATGATGATATAAATATAATTAACATGTCATAAACATCATTGCATTTATCATGAAATATGACATAGCATGACATGGAGAAATAAGGAAGGTGAAAAATAAATTAATGAAAATAAAAATGATTATATGAATGGTATTGGATTTTATGAAATGAAATTCCTATGGAAAATAAAATAGAAGGTTAAAGAATATGAAATTTATGAAAAGATTATGAACTGGCTCTCAGTATATTGAATCATATAAAATGTAAAGAAATTCCAATACAATGTGCACATATAAAGTCAATGATACGATATGAAATGATATAGAAAAATACGAGGGAGAATGCATTACATAAATGCATTCTCATAAATAAGCATTTTTCATGAAAGTATGATGTTGATACAATTGGTATGATGTTTTACACTCATGCAAATAAATGTTAAAATAGCATACATGCAATAATATTCATATTATAATTATAATGATAATGATATGACATTGTTAATAATGAAAAAATGACTTTGATGGAGATAATAATGGTATTGATAAAGATATTAATGATATGGAGTATAGTTGTGAATAATTAATGAATATTGAAGTGTTAGTACTGGATATTGGTAAGAATAATTAATAAAGATAAAAATGACATATGATATACATTTAAAGATATATTAAATGATGTATTATGGATAATTGATATTATCTGTATTATTATATCATTAATATGTTAATGAAATTGTTTATGATGATATTTAATTATTATGTTTACATTAAATAATATATTAGCACCACTGAGTTTTTTGCTCAGCATTCATCAATTGATAAACGTATGAACAAGCAATGCCAGGGAACAAGAACGTTAGTGGCAATAGCTGGACAATTCAACTAAGCTTATTAGTAAATGGTTTAGTTTAACTTTCATTAGACTTCTATTCTGCAATAATCATGCAACTTCTAAATCAAGTACTTGACAATAATTAAAATTATGACTAATGGTATTTGACAGTATTATTAATTATGTTGGTAATGATTTATGATGATCCCTATTTATGTAAAACAATGATGTATGTATGTTAATAACTTAAATATGATGATGCTTGAAATTATGATAGTATGATAATGGATCAAATATAATTGAGGGATCATATGCATGATTTTATATATATAAAAAAGTCTGCACTTAATCATAAATGTATGGAATCCTTTATAGGATGATTATTGATTTTCTTAATAGAGAATGAATAATCATGCCATGAGAGCATGTTACCTAGTTGAAAGACGTGACAAAACCCATCTTACATCATTCTTTAGTTATATTAATCCATGTATGTAAACAAATAATATCAATTCCAATAGTTGGTATGAGTCCATATAAGTAAAACAGCTCAACACACTCTATAAATACTTATATAAAATTAATATCAAATATTGATATGCAACTCTATAAATATTTTGTCAATTTGCTATATTATACAATATCATCATATACCTACCATATTTATATTTTATATGTCACTATCATAGTAATAATATATTTTATATCAATAAATGTAAATATGTATTATTGTTGACTTTGACTTTTCATCCATGCTTTATAACTTTGGATTTTCTTTGATTTAGCTTGGTACAAGTCCTCGATGTTGATGTTGATTTTCACATATGCATTTTAGCCTCTCACAAGTGTTATGGATATGTGCAGCACATTATATTTTGCTTGTGCAAGGTAGAGCACGTAGCATGCTTTTCCTAATGTGCGGATAATGTTACATGCTATGCATATTCAGTTGAGATGCATATAGTGCATGGCATTTTTCCATGCAACTCTAACATGTTTTATATGTCACCATGCCTTTTTAGCATAAATGGGGACTAAAAAGCATAGGATGCACTTCCTTAGGAGTTCTAATTATAGAGTGCATATAGCTTGCAAACTCTTATATGTTATGCATATACTGCTATATGTTATGCAGATAGCACTTTTCGACACTATATGTTATAGATATAGTACTATATGTTGCATATAACACTTACAAAACTCATAGAATCCTGCATTGCTAGCTCATTTTCAGCAACACACGACCCACACCGATAAATATGGCTCATATATTTGTAGGAAAGAGGTCCAAAATTTACAAATTAAGGCCAAACTTTGCTAAAATCATTTCTCACTTAATTAAACACTTAATTAAGTTCTTAATTAGGATTAGAGACTAATTAATCCTTACTTAAACTCCCTTACCTCATTTGGAATCAAGATTAAGGCTTAATCCTACTTGGTGAGTGTTGGAATGCTTTTTCCTTCAACCTTTCTCTTGATTTTCTTAATGGGTTTATGATTTGGCATTGATTTTTCAATAATTGGCTTCAATCATGGATGTAATAGTAGCATTTGTAGCTTTCTTGTAACTAGAATGATATATAATAGTCATATATTCGCTTAGGTTTATGATTTTTTTCATGTATTAAGTTAAAAACTCATTTATGCTTCTTTTTATGTGTTATGTGTGCCACATATCACCCTATATCTGGTGCATATAGCCCTAACTTTAGTATATGTGGTGCATGTCATGCTATATGTTGCACACATAGCTACCAAATTTTTATTGTAATTGGTTTGATTGAACTTGAATTGGATGTGCATTTTATCTCTAATTAATGTTTGAGTTATATTAGAGTCCTCCAATTTCATTTCATGATCAACTTATATTGATTTTTCTATTAAATCAATTAATTTATTTGATTTATCAATTAAATGTCATTTAATTGTGTTTTACTTGTCACTTGACATGACTAAGCTTAAGTGGATATTAATTCATCTCTAAGTTATGCCACATATGATCTTAAAATCTTCCAATTATTTTCTTAATCAGTTTTATCTAAAGTTGATTACTTTTCATGATTTTCATGATCTAACTTGTATTTATTGTTACATTTTCATCAGTGTTGTCATCACATTCATTGGACTTTGACCCTTGATTTATGCTTTTACAAGGCATTGGATTGGTCAATTATTTTATTTACTTGTTTGTATTTCCCATTCATGCATTTTGGCTCATGATGTCGAAGGTCATTTTCCTAAGTAAAGGAGATGTTGCTTAACGTCTTGGATTTTTATATCATTAAAGATCCTTTATAAGAAAATTGGCTTCTATTTTATTAGATTTCCCTATTTACATGTATGATTAGCTTTATTTATCATGTATCCCCCTATCTCTCCTAATCCCTTTCTCCAGGCTATTATTATTTTATTCATGTTGTTATGCCTTATTATGCTGCCATGCTTATTTTATCTATCATATCCACTCTTAACACCTAGAATATACTTATATATGTAGTGTTATTATGGGTGTGATTAGATGATTAAATGTCATCAAATATGCTTGATATGATGTGCTTATGATATTATTATGAGTGAATGATTAAATTAGTATTGTAATTATATGTGTTTAGAATGATTTACTTGAGAGTTGATTGAAAATTATTTGTTATACATATATATATATATAGTAATTATAAATATAAAAAAAAGAGAGAAAGAAGTAGGGAAGAGATAAACATTATGGGTCAAACTTTTGACTTTAACTTTGACTAAAGGGGGATATATAGAGCAAGTGATATTTTATGTATGTTAAGAGCAAAGTTAGAAGAAAGAAGTGAAGAAGCTCACGTAGGAAGAAAGAAAGAGAGATAAAAGGTGATAATGATATAACTCAAAGACTATAGAAGAAGAGAAGGTGATTAAGGTTAACTAACTTTACACAAGCATAAAAGAATATTATTAGAAGAAGAGCTAATAAAAATAGCATTAGTGATTAAAAAGAAAAGTGAAAATGTAAATGATATATATGTATGCTTTATCACCTTATGGTGATACTTGTAAGTGTATGAAGCTTGAGAAAAATGAGATCATGCATATCCATGAATGTTAGAATCATTTTTAACCTTATTCATGCTTAGGTGGAGTTGAATGAAGTAAAAACTAAGTTAAATTGTATTTGATGCATGATTTAACTTTAAATTATGTTTAATTGATGTTATTGGCAAGTTTTGAAAGTGTTTTTATGGTGTTTTGGTCATAGGATTAGGTTAGGAAGCTTAGGGAACCTTTAGGGGGTGATTTGGGTGCTGAAAAGTGGTGAAAATTAGGTGTTTTATAAGGATGATGAGTCCCACATGACTCATGTGGGTTATACATAACCTAGGCATACTCTTACATGACCCAGATAAGCTTATTTTGTATAAGCCAAGTTCAAAATGACTCATGTTGACTCTTAAAGCTTATTTTGAGTGGATTTGATGCAAAAACTTGGTGCATGAGCCATGAAACTTATACATGACTTTATGAAGCCTAAAAATGAATGAAACATGTTATTTAGTGTGGCTTTGCATGTTAAATACTTGAATGAGTGTGTATATCAAGTATAATGATGAAATTGTGTTCTAAAATGGTTAAGATAAATTGTGTAAATGCCTAAATAGTGTTGGTGAACTAAGAATGTATGGATATTGCATTTAGGTGTTAATAAGGGGAAAGCTATGACCTCTACACCTACAGAGGATCTAGACATAAGACTTACCAGTTTTATGCTTAGTATAGGTTGTGCTTAATAATAATTGAATAGTGAAATGAGATTGACAAGTAATAGTAAAGCCTAGTTCAATATAAATGGACTTGAATAGTTATTATTGTATACTTTGGTTATCTTTCACTATTAGAATGATATTTTTGTATGGAAATGGAAGTGAAATGTTATTGAAATGGTGTTAGAGAATTCTTGATAATGTGATATGGTAATTGATGACTTTGAGTTATGGGTTGGTTGCTAACCATGAATTAACAATTGAGCATGTATTAAATGATGTGTTATGATGAGTCATGCATTTTATCTTATAAGCATGACATATGGTGGAGGAATAAGGGAGGTATTGTAATAAATAATGATGGAAGAATAAGGGAGATATTATAATAAATAACAGGTGGAGGAATAAGGGAGGCATGAAAATTACATAATCGGTGGAGGAATAAAGGAGGCAAATATGTACTAAAAATAAAACAAATGTGAAATGGAAGCCAATATAGTTTATGTATATTCAGAGTAAATGAAATAAGCAATATTGGATTGCAAATAATGATGGATGAAAATGGGAGACATAATGCATATAATGCATACATTAGCATCATGCATAATAATCATTTAACTGATTAAGTATATGAATGAGAAAAAGAACAATGTTGTTTTATAATTCTATCTTCATTGCAATGGAACTATAGAATGGGATTGTATTTGTGCATGAACATAAGCATTACATAAGCATCTTTGATATTAACATATCTTGCATTGAAACTGTTAACATTCGTGTAGATTATAGACCCTGTCTTCTCCAGATTGCATCTAACTTAACTCTTGATGAGAGAATATAAATCATTAAAATGTTGAAACAATATATAAAAGCCTTTGCTATAGGCTACGAAGACATGTTGGGTGTCAATAGAACTATTATAAAACATAGTATTTTGATCAAGCTTGAGTTCAAGCCAATTAAGTAGAAGTTGCATTGGCTCTAACCAGAATGGGCGTAGAAGGTTAAGGAGGACATCCAAAAGTATTTGAATGCTAAGTTCCTCCAAGTGTTGACTATTCCAAATGGTTAGCCAATATAGTTTCAGTTTCTAAGAAAGACAGCACTACATCAAGGTCTGAACAAGGCATGCGTGAAGGATGACTTTCCTTTACCAGACATATATGTGCTAGTTGATAGTGCAACAGCTAGTGTTATGTATTCATTTATTGATGGGTTTTCAAGATACAATCAGATTCTCATGGTTATCATTGATAAGGTGAAGATAGCTTTCATCATGGAATAGGGAACCTATTACTATAATGTCATGCCCTTCAATCTGAAAATTGTAAGTGCTACTTATCAAAGAGATACAAGAACCTTGTTGCATGATCTAATCCATAAAGAGGTTAAAATCTATATGGATGACATGATGGTAAAGTCTCCCACTAGAGAAGAGCATCTAGCTGCTCTTGACAGATTTCTCATACGGGTTGAGAAATATGGACTCAAGCTTAAACTAAAGAAGTGTATAGTAGGAGTGACTGTCACACCTTAATTTTGGACCGGTTTGATCCAGATTAGATCCAGGATGTTTCTGGGCCAGTTCGGGTTAGTCTTAGGCCAATCCGGGTTTATTCAGGGCTTTCTGGGCAGTTCTGGGCCAATTCTGGCCCATTCCAGGGCGGCACACGCCGCATATGACTTAGCCCCACCGCATATGTCTAAGCATACGCGTTCGCGTATGTCTCTAGGGTTTAGCATATGTGGACATACGCGATTGCGTATGTTTTAGGGTTTAGCATATGTATACATATGCGAACACGTATGTATCCGGAGACAGACTCCCTAAAACCCTAATTCTACCATTTGGCAAAGGGTTCAGAAATTGAGAGGAAAAAACCCTAGCTTTCTAGCAGCCGTCAGCCGCCAAACACGATTGACATTCCTAAAACCTAATTCAAACAATTCTAGGCCTTTAGGATTAATCAAATTAATACTAAATCACTAGACTTAGGTGAATCTTAATCTGGAACGCTTGGACTTTGGATTACTTTCTTCATTCCCTAACTTTTGGAGCATAGGAGAATCTACAAGAGGTTGGCCAATCACTTCTTTCTATTGATTTTGTATTGGTTTTATTGTTATGATACGATTTTAATTGTTACTTTGTATTATTTGTGATATTCAAGCCTAAATATTACTGAAAATTGAATTATTTTAATGATTTACGTATTGTTTTTGCATGTTTTATTCGTTTAATATTCATCTCGTTTTACGTGCATATTATCATGTGTGATCGCATATGATAATCTCAATATCATACGCGATCGCGTATGATCA
>CANYBF010207123.1:0-41426 GCA_948192965.1 Dalechampia spathulata
AATTTAGTTGATTTCACCTCGAGAGAGGGTAGTCGATGCCATTGGATATCTTGGGTAGCAATAAGCACACAGTTATCAATTAGCTTGGTGATAAGAACTTCATTCCCTACACATTCATCATCATATAGTGTTTTTACTTCAACAATACTTCTTACATCTTGACAGTTGATATTTCCAAATACCAAACTATCTTTCTTAGCTTAAACAAATCAGAAATCCAAGTAGTGGTGGATAAATCACTAAATCCTCATGGGATCGATATCTTACTACAACAATCTGTATACTTACAGTGAAGTAGTGAATAAAACTACTGTCGTTTCAAGGACGATAAAGTTTTTGGCACCATTGTCGAGGATTTACATTTTTAATGTCACTACAAGAGAGTGAAGTTCGATTTAAGCATTTTTGTATTTGTAATGTTTGGTTTGTTTGAGGTTGCATAGGTGTATGAGCAGAAGAACCAAGAACTCTCAATCAACATTGTTAGAAGCTTGTGAAGATCCAACAAGGCTTGAAAGAAAAAATCAAAGAATTGCTCAAGGAAGAGTTGTGCAGGAAAATCCAGTAAAGATGGCAGAAGAACAAAGAACATTGATGGATGTAGTCAGGCCTGGTTTCTATGCTAACCAACAAAGCATCATGAGGCCAGCGGTTGCAGCCAACAATTTTGAAATCAAGCCAGCACTACTGCAAATGTTGCAGTCTTCATTACAGTTTTTCGATTTACAGAATGAGGATCCTAATGCTCATATATTGAATTTTTTGGAAATTTGTGACACTTTCAGGTATAATGGAGTTACAGAAGATGCTGTAAGATTGAGGCTATTACCATTTATATTGAGGGACAAGGCAAAGATTTGGCTGAACTCATTGACTCCAAGGTCAATTACAACTTGGGACCAACTCGTGCAAGCATTTCTGGCCAAATACTTTCCCTTGGCAAAGACTGCAAAGATCATCAAGAAGATTACTAACTTTCAGCAGATGGATGGTGAGTCTTTGTATGAGCATGGGAAAGATTCAAGGAGCTACAAAGGAAATGTCCCCATCATAATTTACTGAGAGAGTTATTGCTTCAAACATTTTACAATGGAGCAAATACAACCACTAGAGGGACCATTGATGCAGCAGCTGGAGGATCCCGGATGAAGAAGACCATAGAAGCAACATATGAACTGCTAGAGGAAATGGCAGCTACAAATTCACTTTAGGCATCAGACAAGACAAAGACGATAATTAGGGAACATAAAGGTGTTTTATCACTTGATGCTATTAGTGCTTTGTAGGTTGAAGTTGCAAATTTGACTAAGCAAATCAGCAACTTATTAAAGGTGTCTAGTTCATGTGAGCTGTGTGGACAAGCAAGACACGCTATGAATGAATGCAACACATGTGAGACCATGGAACAGGTAAGTTTTGTAGGCAACATGCCACAGTCCATGGGAAGACAAGGTAACAATCCTTACTCCAATACATATAACCCTGGATGGAGAAACCATCCAAATTTTTCATGGAGTAATAATGCAAGAAATGTCCAAAAGCCATAGCAAGCAACACTTCCTCCACAGAACAATTTTGAATCAAAAATGGAGAAATTCATGGAGATGTTAGGAACTCAATTGACAAGTGAGGAGGAAACATAGAAAAGAATGGAAGCCAAGTTCGATCAAATCACAAAGAATCGTTCCTTCTCCATCCATAACTTAGAAGTACAAGTGGGGCAGCTGGCTACAACAATTGCACAAACAAACCTTGGAGGACTTTCAAGCAATACCTAGCCAAACCCTTAGAAGCAAGTGAATGTAATTCAGCTAAGGAGTAGTAAGGAGCTTGTCAATAAAGGTAAAGAGCCTGCTAATAGAGTAGGAATGAAGAGAGGAGACAGAACACTGGTGAAGCTGGATCTTCACAAAATGAGGGACAAGAAAGTCATTGCCATGATCGTGGCAATGAACTCCACGATCGTGAAGTTGAATCTAAGCAGAAGACGAAGAGAGATCAGCCAGGGCTAGGTAAGTACATGCCTCCCATTCTATTTCCGCAAAGGCTAGTGTGATTGAAAGAAAATGAGAAATTTGTCACTTTTGTGGAAAAATTAAAAAAACTAAGTATCAATGTGACTTTTGCTAAGATGATCCAGGATGTACCTAAATATGCTAAATTTTTAAAGGAAATCCTGGTACATAAATGCATAATTGATGACACACAACTAGTTTCATTGACTGGAAATTGTAGTTCTATTGTTTCAAGTAAGATACCATCAAAACTACAAGATCCAGGAAGCTTTACTATACCATGCAAAGTAGAAAATTTGGTATTTAACAAATGTTTGTGTGATTTGGGCATAAGTATCAACTTGATGCCATATGCCATTTTTTAAAAACTAGGTTTGGGAGAAATCAAAGCCACTTCAATGGTAATTCAACTCGTGGGTCAATCGGTAAAGAAACCATTTGGTATCATTGAAGATGTGTTAGTCAAAGTGGACAAGTTCATCATTCCGGTGGACTTTATGGTACTAGACTACAATGAAGATGTAAATTGCCCCTTGATTTTATAGAGACCTTTCCTAAATATAGGGAGAGCGTTGGTCGATGTCCATGAAAGCAAGCTAATCTTGAGAATTGAAGAGGAAAAGATAGAGTTTTGCATGAGGAAAGCAATGAAAAAGCCTATGGAAGGTGAATCATGTATGAAACTAGACGTAATTGATGAATGTGTATCTGCGGTGCTAGAAGAAGAACCAAAAGCTGTTGAAATAAGGGAGGAAGTAGAGGTAATCAACGAGGAAAGTGGTGAACCACTTAAGACAGAGTTATTGGTAAGAAATTCTAACCCTACCCCTCCTTCGATTGAAAAGCCACCTGTGTTGGAACTGAAAATTCTGCCTAAACATTTAAGGTATGCTTTTTTAAGTAAGAATGAAATATTACCAATCATAATATCTGACAAACTAACTTTAATGCAAGAGGACAGGCTGCTTAAAATAGTGCAGAAGCACATCCGAGCCTTATGCTGGCAGCTATCGGACATCAAGGGAATTAGCCCTGATATGGTCATGCATAGAATACACTTGGAAGAAGGAAACAAGCTTGTTCATGAGAGGCAAAGGAGACTTAACCCTAACATGTAAGAAGTTGTGAAAAATGAGGTAATTAAGCTGCTAGATGCAGGTATTATCTACCCTATTTCCGATAGTGAGTGGGTGAGTCTTGTCCAATGTGTGCCAAAGAAGGGAGGTATGACTGTGATAGAGAATGAGAGGAATGAATTATTGTTGACTAGGACAGTGACGGGCTGCAGAGTCTGCATTGATTATAGGAAGCTAAACATTACCACTAGGAAAGACCATTTCCCTTTACCCTTTGTTGATCAAATGATAGAAAAAATAGCCGGTCATTCTTTTTATTGTTTTCTAGATGGCTATTCAGGATACAACCATATCTTCATTTTCCTACAAGACCAAGAGAAAACCACCTTCACATGTCCATATGGTACATTTGCTTATAGGCATATGCTTTTTGGTTTGTGCAATGCACCTGTCACTTTTCAAAGATGTGTGATTGCAATATTTGCTGATATGATTGAGGAATTCATGGAAATTTTCATGGATGACTTTTTAATGTTTGGAGACTCTTTTGAGTCATGTTTGCAAAACTTCAAGTCTTGAAGTGATATGTGGAGACTAACTTGGTGCTGAATTGGGAGAAATGTCATTTCATGGTAGATAAAGGAATTGTGCTAGGACACAAGATCTCTAAGGAAGGAATTGAGGTGGACAGAGCTAAAATTGAGGTAATATCCAATCTACCACCACCAAAGAATGTGAAAGGAATTTGAGGATTCCTTGGATATGCTGGGTTCTACCGTCGCTTCATTAAGAATTTCTCTATCATTGCTAGACCCTTGACAAACTTGTTAGCTAAAGATGTGGTGTTTGATTTTAATAAGGAATGTTTAAATGCTTTTAACACCTTGAAAAGTGCATTGACCTCAGCTTCGATTTTAACTTCCCCAGATTGGTCGTTGCCTTTTGAGATTATGTGTGATGCTAGTGATTTTGCTCTTGGATGTGTGTTAGGGTAGAGAAAAGATAAGAAATTGCATGCTATCTATTACGCTAGCAAAACCTTAATCGGGCCTCAGTTGAACTACACCACAACAGAAAAGGAACTCTTAGCAGTAGTATTTGCATGTGAAAAATTTAGAGCCTACCTTTTAGGTTCTAAAGTAATTATTTTTACTGATCATGCTGCTTTGAGATACTTGTTTGCAAAGAAAGATGCAAAACCAAGGCTGATTAGGTGGGTACTACTACTACAAGAGTTCAACCTCGAAATCAAGGATAAGAAGGGTACTGAGAATGCAGTCGCAGATCACCTATCGCGTCTAGAAATTAATAACGAGGATGAAGGGGAGAAAGAAGCCATCAAAGAGGAGTTCCCAGATGAGTCTGTATTTTTGCTACAAAGGAAGGCAAGTCCTTGGTATGCAGATATGGCAAACTATCTGGCTTGCGGTATAGTACCTTTGGATATTTCGTATCAGCAATGAAAAAGGTTCTTTGCAAGCACCAAATATTACCAATGGGAGGAACCTTACTTATTTCACCAATGTACCGATGGCTTAATAAGGAGATGCATTCCGAAAGAAGAAATAATGCCTATACTAATGCAGTGTCATGATTCATCTTATGCAGGACATTATGGTGCAAACAAGATAGCAAGTAGGGTGCTTGAATGTGGTTTTTATTGGCCAATGATCTTTAAAGATGCTAGGAATTATGTGCTTCACTGTGATAAGTGCCAGCGAACAGGGAACATATCCAAGCATGATGAGATGCCCCAAACGTCCATTTTGGAAATGGAAATATTCGATATATGGGGTATAGACTTCATGGGACCATTTCCTATGTCTATGGGAAATAAGTATATATTGGTGGGAGTAGATTATGTCTCCAAATGGGCTGAAGCAGTTGCAAGTCTCACTAATGATAGTAGAATCGTGACCAAGTTCATTAAGAAGCTATTCGCCAGATTCGGAGTGCCCACTTATCAGTGATGGAGGATCATACTTCTGCAATGCCAAATTTGAAGCTCTACTCAAGTGATACAATATGAACCATAAGGTGTCCATAGCATATCATCCTCAAACTAGTGGTCAAGTAGAAGTCATAAACAGAGAACTGAAAAAGATCCTAGAAAAAACAGTTAACAATTCTAGGAAGGATTAGGCAACAAGGTTGGATGATACACTCTGGGCGTACCGTAAAGCATTCAAAACTCCTATAGGAACAACCCCCTATAGAATGGTCTATGGAAAAGCCTGCCATCTACCTATGGAGCTAGAACACAAGGTATATTGGGCAATCAAATACTTGAACCTTAATTTAAAGAAAACAGGGGAGAAGTGATTGTTGCAGTTGTAGGAATTGGAAGAATTGAGGCACTTGGCATATGAAAATGCAAAGTTATACAAGGAAAGGACAAAACAATGGCATGATGCATATATCAAGGTTAAATCCTTTCATATTGGTGATAATGTGGTTCTATTTAATTCTAGGTTGAAGTTGTTTCCAGGAAAACTAAAATCCAGATGGAGTGGACCTTTTGAAGTAGTACAAATCTTTGATAGTGGAGCACTTGAGCTAAAAAATGATAAGGGAGAAGCCTTTCGAGTCAATGGATAAAGATACAAAATTTACCTTGGCGGTTTGTTTCAAAAATCGAATGAGGTAACACCATTAGAATGACTTCACAAGCCAGGTACAGTCCAGTTAATGACCTTAAACCTAGCATGTCATTGTGTGTTATGTGTAAAATTCTGTTGTTCAATCTGTGTGAAGGACTATTTTATCTGAAGAATGTAAGTGCTTAGGATAGAAACTTACAAATTTTTGCATTTGGAAATGTTTATGTTATGTGTTTTAGTTAACCTTTGTGCTTTGAAAATGGTAAGGTGAATCATGTTCTTTTAGTTGATGTTTAGAGAGGTTAAAACTATTTTGAAATAAGTTAAAAAGGGCAAGTTTTTAAACTCCACAATCGTGGACTTTAAGTCTACGATCGTGATAGAAAGGAAACCAAGGGAATGGAGTTCTAAGTGAACTCCATGATCGTGGACTTTGAGTCCACGATCGTGATAGAAGGAGAAAAACACGCAGTGGGTTTTTAACAACTCCACGATCGTGGTAGAGAGGCTATCACCATTTTTTACACCTTAAATTCTTTAAGTTCCAACAGCCCTTTCTTTCCCATACTCACTCTTTCAAATTCCCTCATTCCCCAAATTCAAAAAATGAAAATTTTTCCCCTCTTCCACTCTCCTAACACCTTAACATTTCATCCTTCCATCTTCATTGCAAGCAGATTTCACTAGTTTTGCTGCATTTTCACAACACCTCCACCATTTTGAAAGGTTAGGAAACCCACTCTCTCTACTTCTTGAAAAATCAATTTCATAAATCTTTGGATTTCCTTTAATAATCAAATTTTGGTTGCATCAAGGATGATTTTAGGATGGATTTGATGTGATTGCATTATGTATCTACTTATTTTTTCTATTTATTTGCAATTTCATTGTTTTGAGGAATCAAGATTAAAAGGGGAAAATGCCCAACCTTGATATTTTGTTGCTGCCATCATTAAAAGTGTTATCTAATTACAGCCATGTTTAAGCAGGTTAAGCAACTTGCACACCGTAACCAAGACAAGGGGAAGGCACCCGAGACATCCACACCAAACCTTGTAAACTAATTTGGAGTACCATTTCCCCTATATTCCAGCGAGGAGGGAAGGAAGTACCAGCAAGTCAAGACCAAGCAGATTATACTTCCTCGCTACTTCAAGTGGTATGTTCTTGAACGTTTGGGCATTCAAGACTCTTTAAAAGTTTATGCCGCTAAGCTCGGATGGGGAGTGTTCATAGAGGATGAACATCAGGGTTATTACAAGCTATAGGACTGCACTTCAGAGCTTATAAAGATAGACAAGGTATGAAACAAAGACGCTTAGATGATGAGGATGATGAGGAGGAGGAAGAGGGTGCTACTCATGAGGAAGAGCAGACACAAGTTCCAGAGAATCCAAAACAACATGTAGCAACAGGAGCAACACTTGATAACTCAGTTTTAGAGCTGCTATTGAGGCTCGAGCAAGGCAACACTGGAAACGCTGCTCGCCTCACCAAAGCAGAGGTAACCGTCAATGATATACGCTGAGAACAACACTACCAAAGGCATAAAATGCTCAAATTCTTTGAGCTTTCCGGCATCAATATCCCTTCACCAACTCCTTCACCACCCACTTCCCCACCTCATCCAGGCAACTGATTTCTTAATCTCTTTTTCCTTCTGTCTTACTTTCAGTTTTATTTTTTTCCTTCTATTAATGTCGTGTGTTTAATCTTCTCACATTGAGGATAATGTGTTCTCCAAGTGTGGGGAGATTTATTTATGACCGTTAAGCTTGTTTTGTGTTTGTTATGTGTACTTATTATTTAAGTCTACTTGATAGGGTACTCATATGTCTTGGTGCATGAATTTTTTTAAAATGTGTGATATTTGTATGATGTTTGCTTAAGAGAATGTTTTTATAGGAGTGTTAGTTGCACGTCACTTCAATATGGCATGGAGATATTCTTTGTTGAAATAAGTAGGTCTGACTTGAAATTATCTTGTTTTGGCTAGTTCTTTGTAAGCTTAGCAAAAACATTAGGTATGTGTAGATACAAATATTTAACTTAGGCAATGAACAACACCCTTCTATTATTACACTAGAAAATATAGCGTAACTTAGTGGAAACGCATGAGATATGTAGCGAGAAGATGAAAAACATAGAACATGGAGAAATGATTAAGGGAATTCAATGTAAAAATTAAAAGCAATAAGCCCCAAAAAAGGGCAAAGAGCTAATTGTTCCAATATCGATAGGGGTGCTTGAAACTAGCCTTAGTGACAAGAACAGTGCTAATAGTCATTCGAGCGAAGGTAGTATGTTGAGTAACTGGGTACCATCGCCAAAAGCATAGGGTATTCGACGAGAAAAACCTACCTCTCGAACAAGAGCCAATAAATTCAAAAAAAAAGAGAAAAAACACAAAAGAAAAGAAGCAATAAAAGACCTTATGATCTCCAAAATAAGAGAACAAATCAGAACACTCATCACATATCTAGGCATCAAACCATGAGTTATGTTGTGTTAGCTAGTGTAATTGTATGAATGGTTATGCTTATTTACTTAAGTTAAACATTTGTATCTACACGACTTTTAATACTTTTGCTAAGCTTATATAAGAACTATATAAAGTGGATGACGGAAGTCAGAAATGCTTACTCCTAAGAAACACATTGCCTTATTAAAGTGCCTTGCATGTTTGTTATCGTTGCTTGTGGTTCTTTACTGTATTATCTTTGTATGAGTTGGCTTTGCTTGAGGACAAGCAAAAGTTCAAGTATGGGGATGTTGATAGGTGTCATCATGCATCGTGTTTTAGGAGTTTAGATTTTGAATTTTATGCATTCATTCCTTTATATTTCACTTTGAATATCATGTTTTCAGTAAAATGTGATATGTGTGTTAAGTGTGCAGAGCCTAAGGTACAATAAAGAAAAAAATGAAGAAGTTTTGGATAAGAAGAACAAGCCCACGATCGTGGCATCCAACTCTACGATCATGGAAGAAGCTCATCAAGAGGAACAAGACCTAGGGATAACTCCACGATCGTGGACTCCAACTCCACGATCATGACAGAAGCATGAATCAAAGAGATGGCTCCCAAGCAAACTCCATGATCGTGGACTCCAACTCCACGATCGTGACAGAAGGCAGAATCAAAGGTAAAGCTCCCACCAAGCACTCCACGATCGTGGACCAAGAATTATTGAGCAAAATAAAAGAAATCAAACACCAAGAATAGTGAGATCCATAGGAGAACAATACAAAAGACCATTAAAGTGCATTCAGGGATAATGGGAGCTAAGTCAAGAGTGATGGGCAAAAAAGAAGAAAAACAAAAAACCATTAAAGTGCATTCAGGGATAAGGGGAGCCAAGTGAAGAGTGACCATTTTCCCCTTATCCTTAATAGGAGCTAGCATGGTGATAAGGTCTCTAGGACTAAGATTCTCTTGAATCTACTATTATAAGAGAGTCTTGAAGTTAGTAGATAAAAGCTTGGCCATAAACTAATCAATCAAATACTAGATAGTGATTAATGAAGCATCATCAAGTATAGAACAAATGGTACATGATGGAGAAGCAACATTCTTAGAAGGTTATGGGTCTAACATGTTTTTGTACATGATAGAGAAAATTAGCATAGATACATGTGAATGCATATATGATTGTATATGATGCAGCACGTAGGATGTATGCATGACCTATGCTAGGAGCATTCAATATTATGGTTGTAAAAGAAATTGGTTAGCGATAAATGCATGAGTATGCATGTATGTATGTTTGATAGAGAACATAAAAATAATTAGTGAACACGTAGCATATAGCAGTACTCCTTGCCACCCTTATACCTCCATGAAGATTGGTTGGTCTAAAATCTCCTAAGTGGGATACTAGCCCAAAGTTATACTGGGAACTCGAGGCAAGCAAAAGGGTGATCATTGCCCAATCATATAAGGGATTTAGTAAAAATTTAATAGTATTTCAGTATGATCATATTGTTATGATAAGAGAATGCCAATGGAATAGGCATAAGATTATTCAACCATTATAGAATCATGAGAGGATTCTAACTCTTAACAAAGCAATATGAGGTGGGAAATAGGCTAGATTTAAGTAAATCCATTAATATGATAAGACATGGATCCACATAGCATATGAATAAAAGATCCTAGTTTTTAAATGTTGTTATGGCTAGCTACATAGGCTTTAGTCCAGTAAAAATAGGCTAAGGTCTCGTGCCACGTTATCTATAACCTATCCAACTTAATGAAATAATAAATATAAGATTATACCCAGTGTCTATCCATTCTAGGAATCATTGACGGTCCTTAGTATAAGGCAACGAGTGGTGAAGGTGAACTTGCTTTCCCGAGGAGTCGAATGGGGTCCAAGGTACTCACTCACCCATAATCACCAATTTGACTCGAGATAAAAAATGATATGCAAACATAAATGGTGTACGTGATATGCAATATAACTAACCTGACTAGAATGGGAAAATTGATATGGAAACTCTAATATTTCAATGCCACCACTCTTTTATCGTGGGTCCCCAATGGAGTCACCATTGTGAGTGGGGCTTTGTCGTGATCTAGAGTGAGGCTTACAATAGACAGTACTGGGGGTTCGCTTGGAGCAAAAGTGTGATCTTCTTAAGGGATTACCTCGAGGAATGATACAGACCCAATGAAGGTTGTAAGATGGAGTCACCATCAGATGGTTTTGGATTTAGTTCAAATGACCCATAGCATAAGTGCTAAGTTAAACCCTTTAGAGATGGGTTCAGGTGGTGAAAATCTATACTCTCAAAGTTTACAAATTCAATTTTATTATTTTAGTTAGGTTAATTATCCTAGACAGGCGAGCCTGCATAATAAAGCACATACATAATGTATAACATGGCAAAAATTATAGCAGATATAACATGGCAAGAATGATATGACATAGGCATGACAAATATAGCATGGTGGGAATAACATGGTATAAGCATGACAAGTAAGATAACATGGCATAAGCATGACATGTGAGATGACATGACATAAGCATGACATGTGAAGACATGTGAAATAATATGACATAAGCATGATAAGTGAAATGACATAATATAAGCATGACATATGAAATGACATGGCATAAGCATGATATGGCATAAGCATGATATGTGAGATGAGATAGCATAAGCATGAAATATGAGATGAGATAACATAAGCATGACATGTGAGATGAGATGGCATAAGCATGACATGTGAAATGACATGGTATAAGCATGATATGTGAGATGATATGGCATAAGCATGACATTTGAGATGATATGGCATAAGCATTACATGGCATAAATATGATATATGAGATGACATAGCATAAGCATGACATATGAAATGACATGGCATAGCATACATCATATGGCGATGATAAGATAAGCATAATAACATAATAAAGCATAACAGCATAAATAAAATAATAATGGTCTCGAGAAAGGGAAAGATAAAGATAGAGGGATATACGATGAAATAAGACTAAATCATACATCCAAAGGGGAATAAAATAAAGGCATTTTCTATTACAAAGGATCTTCAATGATACAAAAATTTGAGACGTATAGCAACATCTCTACTCGAAAAAATGACCTCGAGTAGTATAAGCTAAAACACATGAATGGAAAATGCAAATAAATAATGTTAAGCAATAAAAGGATTGTTGGGATATGATTGATCAATCCAATGCTATATGAAATTATGAATCAAGGATCAAATCTCAAGGAATATGTCAGCAACATTCATGAAACAAGGAATAAACACGAGTTAAATCATGAAAATAAAATCAAGTTTAGGTAAAATCATTCGTAGACATAATTAGAGGATTCTAAGATCATATATGATATCATTTAGAAATAAGTCAACTTCCAATTAGAGCTAATCATGTCATTAAACTCCAAATTGCAATTAAAATAGCATTTAATTGACATATAAAGCTAAATTAGATTGATTTAATGGTAAAATCAATCAAATTGATCATAAAAATCAAAATTGATAGACTCTAACATCATCTAACATCAATTAGAGCATAAATTAACATCCAATTTAAGTTCAATCATACCAATTACAACTAAATTAAGTTAAAAACTAGCATTTAACTTGATTAATTAACTTTGAGGCTCAAATCAATGAAATTGGAATGATTTATGATGAATTAGGATCACTATGAGATCACAAATGCTACTAAAAACTTCAAAGAAATTGAAAAACAAAGAGAAAATAATTGAATATTGGATTTTTACCAACCTAGAACATTATATGCATCGCATATAAATGTTCATACGATGCATGTACTGAAAATAGAAGTATATGTATTACACAAAGTGATATGTATATCACATGAAGTGAAAACGGACTACATGTATTGCATATGATAGTATATGTGTCGTATGAAGTTATTTGCCAGAAAAGGAAATCATTTTTTCCAGCCAAAAACATAAAGATTATTCGACTATCACATATCATTTAGACTATTAGCAAGCCTTAAATGCTACTATGGCATTCAAGAACAAGTAAAATCATAAGTAAAATCCACCAAATCAATGAAAATTAAGAGAAAAGGGAGAATATAGAAGGAAAAATCAACTCATCAATGCTTAGTGAAGTTTAATCCTTGATTTCTGAACATGATTAGGGTTTAAGTATGGTTAATTAGTCTCTAATTACCTAATTAAGAGCTTAATTAAGTGAGATTAGTTATGATTCAATTTTGATAGAGTTTTACCTTAGAATTTATCATTCGGTTCCCAAAATGCTAATACCCAAAGGGTGTTTATAAGACTCACTGAGTAATGAGCCAAAATCTATTGGCAATGTGGGAGAAAGTGAAATTTTGAACTTCAAGCATCGCATGAAGTGTTATATACGACGCATGAAGTTGAAAAATCACTTCATGTACCAACTTACATGAGCCGTAGAGTAGATATATTGCATGTTCGAATGATTCATAAGGCTATGAAACATATGTGTTCAACTCGGTTTTGATAACAGGAACCCATGTCAAGCCGTATTGAGAAAAGAGCAAGTTCATAGTACACGTGCACAAAAAGGCCAACTTCATGCTCCAACCTGCACGTACTAGAAACTAGATGTGCCATATGACCAAATGGCCTAAGGCATTGTAAATAGCATATATGTAACTCAGATTTTAAAATGGAGAATTACACTAAGTCATATTAAAGAAAATTCAAAAATGCACATGCGTAGTGAAAAGTCAGGATCAACAATAATGCTTTAGACTTATTATACCTTCAAATCATAAATTAAAAATTTACATACCAAGTTATCTTCTTAAAGATATAAATCAATCCTCATTTAGTGGTTTTATCAAGATATCAACAAGCTATTTTTTGGTAGGCACATAATTACTTTAATATCTCCTCTTTGAATGTGATATTGAATTTCAATATGTTTTGTTCTTGAATGTTGCATAGGATTTTTAAATAAGTTTATTGCACTTATGTTATCATAATAAATTGGAATATTTGCATATTTTGATTCATAATCTTCTAATTATTGCTTCATTCATAGAACTTATGTCACACAAATTTCGGATGAGATATATTTGGCTTCGACTATTGATAATACCTCAGATGTTTACTTATTGCTAAACCATGAAATAAGATAATGACCAAGAAATTAACATGTCTCAAAAGTGTTTTTTCTATCAATTCTACTTCTTGTAAAATCTACATCACTATAGCCAACTAGATCAAGTGAAGTATCTTTAGGATACTAAAGACTTAAGTCTTCAGTACCATTAAGATACTAGAGAATCCTTTTAATAATAGTTAAATATGACTCCTTAGGATTAGCTTGAAATATTGCATATAAACATAAACTAAAGTGAATGTCAAGTCTACTTGAAGTCAAATAAAGAAGTGATCCGATCATACCTTGATAAATCTTGATATCCACACTTTTACCCTTCTTATCTTATTCAATTTTCATCATTGGAGTTCCACAAGCTTTTGCATCATTCATCTTGAATTTCCTCAAAAGTTCCTTTGTGTACTTAGCTTGATTAATGAAAATTCCTTCTTTACTTTATTTGATTTACAATCTAAAGAAAAATATGAGTTCTCTAATCATACTCTTTTTAAATTCCTTTTGCATCAAACTTACAAAATCCTTACACATAAGCTCATTAATTGATCCAAAAATAACATCATCAACTTATATTTGAATGATAAGAATGTCATACTTATGATGTTTAGTAAATAAATTTGTATCAATTTGCCTTTTGTAAAACTATTTTCTTGCAAAAATATCATACCAAGTTCTAGAAGCTTGCTTAAGACCATAAAAGGTTTTTATTAGTTTAAAAACATGATTTAATTTTTCAAAATCTTTAAAACAAGGTGGTTGTTTTACATAAACTTCCTCATTTATAAAACCATTCAAAAATACACTTTTCGCATCCATTTGATAAAGCATAAAATTTTATAAGATGCAAATGCACATAAAAGTCAAATTGCTTTAAGTCTAGAAATTAGAGCAAAAGGCTCATCAAAATCGATACCTACCTCTTGGTTGTAACCTTGAGCAACTAACCTTACTTTATTTTGAACTATATTATCTTTCTTATCAAGCTTGTTTCGAAACACTCATCTTGCTTTAATGATTGTATGATCCTTTGGTTTGGGAATATGTATTCATACTTTGTTTCTTTCAAACTAATTTAGTTTTTCCATTACATTGATCTAACTTTCATCACTTTATGCTTTAATCACATCTTTGAGTTTAATTTGGGATATGAAAGCCATGTTTCCAACAAAATTCCTTATTTGAGATCTTATCATCATCTTTTTCAGATAAACTAGTCAATATGTCTTCCTTTACATGATTCCTATTGTATTTCCACTCCTTAGGAAGATTGTGTTTATCGACCATTTATTCTACACTTTGTTGTTTATCAGAAAAATTAACTGACTGATTTAGTTCTTCTATCAAATTAATAGATTAATTTACCTACATGGTAATATTATTTCTTGCACACTCAGCATCAATAGAATCTCTACTAGGTAGAGTTTGATTAATCTCATCAAAAACCATATGTATAGATTCTTTAGTAATCATAGTACATTTATTAAACACTATATACACTTTACTTTGATTATAATAACTAATAAATATTACTTCATCTGATTTAGCATCAAATTTAGCAAGCTAATTTTTACCATTATTCAATATAAAGCATTTACAACCGAACACATAAAAATAACTTACATTAGATTTTCTACTTTTTATCAATTCATATAGTGTCTTTTTCAAAATAGATCTTACTAGAGCATGATTAAGAATGTAGAATAATATGTTGATTGCTTTAGCCTAAAAGCATTTTAGCAAGCTACTTTTACTAAGCATAGTCCGTACCATTTCTTGTAAAGTCCGGTTCTTTCTTTTTACCACTCCATTCTGTTATAGAGTTCTTGATGCTAAAAAGTTATGAATAATTCCATGTTCATTATAGTAATTCTCAAAGGATTTGTTCTTAAACTCTCTTCCATGGTCACTCCTTATAGAGATAATTTTATAGCTATTCTTGATTTTGAACTTTCTTGTAAAAATGAACAAACTTATTAAATGCATCATCCTTATGAGTTAGGAAAAGGGTCCATGTAAATCTCGAATAGTCATCAATAATCATAAACATATATGATCTACCACTGATACTAGTGCGTGAAACAAGACCAAAATGATTAAAATGCAAAAGTTCCTAAGATTTAGATGTCGAAATCATGTCTTTACTTTAAAATAAGTTTTAGTTTATTTACCAAGATGACATGCACTACAAACATAACCTTTTTCAAACTTTAATTTTGGTAAACTATTAACAAGATTTTTTTCTTTGAAAGTTTTGAAATCAAATACATGCTCGCATGACCTAATCTATAATGTCATAACCAACTATCATGATGATATGAAATCAAACACTTTTTATTGATGTCATTCAAATCAACTAAATAAATATTATCATGTCTCTTACTAATAAAAAGCATATTATTATCATGCACATCCTAAAATTCACAATGAGTATATTCAAAAATAACTCTTTACCTTTATCACACAATTGACTTACTTTTAGGAGTTTGAATTTCAATCCTTTGACCAATGAGACACCCTCAATACAAGGTGTTAATCCAACATCTCCTTTTCCAATAATCTTTATTTTGCTTTTATCTCCAAAGCTAACATTGCCATTTGCTTTCACTATTATTCTAGTGAACTTACTTTTATCACTAGTCATATGTCTTAAACAAGTGCTATATATGTATCACTTCTCATTATCGTCTTTGCTTGTTAGGCAACCCTGTAATTTAGCTAGCTATTTTTAGGTATCCAATGTGTATCAAATCTTTTCACGTTAGCATTAGTTTGAGTTCCCTGAAGCGCCCAAACCTTTTTACCTTTCATGTCACCTTTCTTAAAATCACAAATATAAGAATAATATCCATAATAATTACAATGAAAACACTTTATATTTGAATTATAAGCAAATGTTCTTTTTGAAAAATATTATATTTTTCTCAATTTTAAAACATGTACATTATGAAAAACTTGTTTTGCTTTAAGAACCTCTAATATTAATCTGAAAACTTTTCTTTCATTACTTAGGTTTTCAAAATCCTTTTTCAAAATGATGATATTTAAAACTGGCTTACTAATTTCATATTTCAGTGTTTCCTTCTCAATTTTCAAAATAGAATTTTATCCTTGAATAGATTTAAAATCCTTTTTCAAACATGAATACTTTTTACTTAATTTTGAAAACTCAAAAAATAATTCTTCAAAACCATCTTTCAAACCCATGGTAAGATAAGGACAAATGATTTACCTCTTATTAATTGTCTTCGCTTTCAATTTCACTATCATTTTTTGCCATAAAGCATATGTTTACTACTTCTTCTTTGGATTCAGATTCTGAACTTAAAGTGTCACTATCACTCTATGTAGCCATCATAGCCTTTTTCTTCTTTGAATCTTTCTTCCTCAATTTTGAACACTTTGATTTAATATGTCTGGCTTATTACGCTCATAGCAGACTACTTCTTGTTGTTCTTTCTTTGAGTGTAGCTCATCTTTTGGTTGAAACTTCTTTTTGCCTCTTCTTTTTGAAAACTTATCACTTTTCTTAAAATACTTTTTGAATCTTCATGCAAGCATGGCAACATCATCATCATCATTACTTGAATATTCATCACTTGACAAAGCTTTAAGTTCAATGGACTTTTTCTTCTTATCTTCATTGTTTTCCTTCTTCTCATTAAGAATGATTTCATGTGCAAGTAATGAGCTAATAAGTTCATCATAGTTGAACTTACCGAAATCCTTAACCTTATACAAAACAGTAACCTTTGATTCATACTCCTTGCGCAATGATCTAAGGATCTTCTTCACTTGTTCTTGTTTTGAAATGCCTTTTTCAACGTTTTTTAGCTTGTTCATTATATCTGTAAATCTAGTGCTCATTCGTGAGATATTATCATGAAGCTACATTGAAAATATTTCATAATCATGCAATAAAATATTAATCTTTGACTCCTTGACTTGATTCATTCCTTCTAAGTAACTTTGAGTTTCTTCCAAATTTGTTATTCTATAGTACGAGTAGAAATACAGTTATATTCATTTACATCAAGAGCATAATATAAAATATTTATAACTTTAGAATTTGTTTAAATTAACTTCCAATCAGCATTGGTGTAATTGCTTTCATCCAATTCGGTAGGAAGTGTTACACCAAACATGATACTTTTCCAACATTCAATGTTAACTGATTGAATAAAGTTTCTCATTTTTAGTCCTCAAATATGAGTAATTTTTTTCCATTGAACAAAGGAAGTCTTATTGTAAAATGTCCTTCAACATTTTGAGTAAGAACCAAATTGCTACTTGAACCAGCTGCCATTTGATTTCTCCTAGGTTGTTAAACCTATAAAATAGAGACAAGCTGTGATACCAAATGTTAGTTAAAAAAAGTAATGGTCAAAAGGGCGGTAAATTGACAAATTAAAAAATTTTAAGGAATTTAGCAAACTATTTTCAAAACCAATAAACTATTTTTAAAATTAGTGAACTAAAATAAACATTAGCAAGTTATTTTGTCAAAAACCAAATCAATTCAAAAATAAATCAAAGTTGCAAAAATAAATTGATTAATTTTCAAAAACTGCCCTTTGGAAAATAATATATTGATTAAGTCAAAATCCTTTTTATAGAAAGTCTTTTTTTTTTAAAATAAAGCAATTGAAAATAGCAAGCTAATAATAGAATAAGAAGAGAATAAAGTAATGGACACACAATATATAGTGGTTTGGCCTAAATGCCTACATCCATTCTCTCAAAATCAATGTTTAGATGCTTCACTAAAACAACAAATTTGCAAGGCTAACTTGGAACCTTTACAAATAAAAATTTTCAGTAGCAATCTATTAAAATTTTAGCAAGCTAACTTGGCAATCTCTTCAAGTTTTAAGTATGCTAACTTGACAACCTCAAGTTTTCATAAACCCACCTATAACCTCTTTAAGTTTTACATAAATAAGCTAACTTGATGACTTCTTATAGCAACCAAAATATTTTAAGTATAAAAGTCTCACAACCTTTATAAAACCCTATTGAAAAAATTGATAATAGATATTCAAAATGAAGCTATTTTAACAATACTTTAAATATATATAAATGAATTCCTTTTCATTCTCTTATTCTCTATGTTTTCTAGTTTCAAAAACTCATATATTTATACTTAAAATGTGATTATTATATTCCAAATACATAAAGTATAAATATGTAAGTTAATCAAAATCATTTTAAAAATAACTTTCTGTTACGTTAAATCAATAAACTAAAATCACGTTATAGATAGATTTATTACCAAAACTAATTTTTGAAAATTTAACATTTTTAGAAAATATAAGTACACCAGAAAATCATTTTATCAAAAGAAGAAATGTTATATTTTGAAAGTTGTTTGATTTGAACTTAAATATCTTCAAAATTTTCTTAACAAAAATTCTTTAAAAATACCTTAAATAAACTCCTAAAAAAATCCTCTTAATCATCATTCATAAAATTTGTTGGAAATTTTCAAAGAATAATATGTTTCCATGTTAATCCAATATGCTTCTATCTTTACTATTTTGATTTTTAAAAAAATCAAAAATATTAAATCTGCAGATAAAAATCTTTTGGAAATAAAATCAAAAAGTAATAGATAATTATCTTTGGGAATATTTGAAATAATCAACATTATAATCTTGAGAAAATTACTGAAAATACTCAATCAAATAACATAATATTATCCAATCAAATATGATTTTTATCCTTTTAAAATAAATAATTAAACATTAACATGGTTTAAGTGAAAAATTATGAATTAAGAACAATAATCTAGACAAATATATAAAAAAAATAGAGAATATTATATCCAAAATCATAAACATTAATGAAACTGAATTTAGCAAAAATCACTTAAATTAATTAATTAAATACTTAAGCCAATAAATATCAATTTTGACACTTATCAAAATTAGAAAGTCAACAAAAATAATAAATTTACATTTACATTTTCAAATAAAATAACTAACTTTTTAATTCTTCTAATTTTGTATGAAAAAAATATTAACTATTATAGGATCTATTATAGAATTTGAATCACTATCAATTCTTTCTAAATTAATTAATATTAATAAATATATATATCCTAATCTTGTAGTGCATTCAACCCATATAAATAGTCATAAATTTCAATTATAATTTAATCAATTTATCTTTATCATATAATAATTGATATAAATTTTAACAGTAATTATAAAAAATTAAATTGAAATATTTTATGAAAATAGTTAAATTTGAATAATTATTTATTAAAAATACAAATATAAATAAATCATAAAGTCATGGATAGATCAAATAATTGAAGTGGAAGTACAGTTGCCGACTTTGCAATTGATTTCAAAGTGATATAGTGTGTGTGGGTTGTGGGTGGGTGGGACTTTAAGAGGAATTCTTTGTGTCTCAAATAAAGCCTACAAAATCACATGTTACCAAACATAATTGGCTTTTATTTCCCATATCTCACTCTCTCCTATGCCTCATTAATTATTGCTCCCCAACTAAAATATTAATTTTATTTGACTTAATTTGCAATGTATATGCCGTCGCATAAAATAAATCATCCACATCTTTAAAATATTATTTTATTTTATTTTAGTTTATATAAAAATTTTTAAAATATCATTATTAGTGATTTTTCTTGTACATTAAAATTTATTTTTATTAATTATAATTTCATTGCAGTATTTTAGAATTATCGAACTCATAAAATTTTATCAATTAATCAATGAATACCTTTAACAAAACATGATATGAAAAAGAAATTTTAAAATATTTTTTTAAAATATAAAATATAAAAATAATTATAAAAATGATGAATTTTATAATAATATTATATAATTTTTAAACTTTTACAAACGTAATAATTTTTAAAAAAAATTACAATTTTTATTCATATTCAACTTTCCTAAAACTTAAATTAAATCTACCTTAAACCTTGAAAAAATACTGCTTTTATAAATATTTTTTAAAAATTTATTATATTTGCAACTTTTAGAAAAAAATTAATATTTTGACAATTCTTTTTATTTTTGACATTTTAAAAAAAATTTCGAAAGTATATTTAAAACATGACACAATCAAATTAATAAGCTATTATGTTTTGAAATTTTTTATATTTATTTTTATTAATAAAAAGTTGCAAATGGCATTTATTAGATTCATTAGATCGAAGACAACGTAAGTGGTTTGGTGGAACATGAAAGAATCAAACAATAATTATGGTCGGGAATTGGTTCGTTTTAACTCAATTATTGAATCCTTTATAACAATAATCTTAACGTCGGCTGCTCTGTTTAGAGATACCCAAATCTAGTCTAGTCTTTTTCATTCTTGGGAGAGCATAAAATTATATATTAAATATATATATATATATATATATATATATATATATATATAAAGAATGTCCATTCTATACCCTTCTATGTTTTTCTTAATTATAATATTTAAATAATTTTTCATATTTTTAATAAATTTAATTTTGAAGTATCTAAGATGAGATCAAGAAGATCTAATCTCTTTAAATCCAACCATCCTAAAACCTTAAACTTTATACCCTCTAACTCGAACAGTGTACGTGGCCTCAGCTGAAAGTCCAACAATTAATAATAACGGTCCACATGACCTAATTACTCATTCATCTATGTGGGATTTAATAATATTAAATATAACATATTAAAAATTCAAGTAAAACAAATATTAAAATTTTTAAATACTGAAGACATATAATTCTTATAAATATTACTTTAGATAATGTTTTTATTATATTATTGTACAGCAACCTTAAATAACAATTATTTGGAAACAAATGAATATTATTTAAATTAATAAGTTTATTAACCAATATATTCATAAATATAAATAAATATAGAATTATAATTCATTTACTAAATAAAATCATATTAGATAAATTTGAATAAAATTTTATCAAATCAAACTTTTATAAAGAATTATAGTTCTACAAAAATCTATTATACTTTCTTGCTATGAATCATATCAAATTAAATTTATTTAATAATCTATTTTGAATAAAAAAAATATCCTCATAAATATTAATTTATAAATCATATTTAAATAAAATTAACAAAAGAAGGTTTATTATTATTAAAAATTAACATAAATTTAAATATAAATAATTCTAAATATTAATATTATATTCGAATGAAAATTAGAGACGATGTTAAAAATTTGGTAACAGGGAGAGGGAGAACATGGGGTCAAGTGGGAAGCTTGTAACAAGAAGTAAATGGTGTTTGCAAGTGGAAGAAGAAAGAGGCTAATTGAAATGCATGCATAATAAATAAATCAATGTTTTATAGCATACAATTTCATTACAAGTACACCTCTTTATATGTAAAGCTGTTTTGGAAGCCATTAAATGCGTATCACACGTGGCGTTATATGCTTGTGAAAAATACTTCAAAAAGTACCACTTGCGGTGCGGGCATAAACGAATGGTAGAGAGCTTGAGATCTCCCGGAAGATTGGGTTCCAACCTCCTCATACGATTCCTTCACCTTGAATGAGGATTCAAATTCCAAAATATGAGACTTCTGTATGCATATATTCTAATTATCCTAATAATTGTTACATTTTCTTTAAATCTTAATAATATTAAGTTATTCATGAACTATTTAAAATTTAATTTAATAAAAATACTTTTAAATTCATAAATGAGAATTTATATTATATAATATTTGACTTATTTAAATTTATGAATTGGTTCATTTACCTCTTAATAATGAAATATTCAAATTATCTCATTATTAATTATATTCATTTATAATAAATATAAAAATGTATTTTTTAATCCTTTTATACTTAAAAATTAATGAAATTTTGTTTGGATAGAAAACGTGAACTAAATGAAATTCACAAAATTAATATAATTTAATTAAGTTTATGGATTTAATTTATAAGATTTCAAGAGAATATAATTACTTATAATCATGCACAAATTTTGATAGCATTTTAGTGATGGATTTATGAATATTCAAATTTATTTTCAATCAAATAATATTTCTTTAATTATATAAAATTATAAATTTTTATTTAAATTCTTTTCATACAAATAATTTATCTTATTAGAATAATGTTATATATGTTGAGTGTTTTTAAACTTTTGGACTTTTCCATTTTAATGTTTAAACATTTTTCCTAATCAAATATTTGAATCATTATATTTATTATCAATTTAATATTTATGATTTAATTGTAAATCATCTAACTTTAAATCTAATAATAATTTCATTTTCATTTTCATCTTCATTTTCTCCATCTCTTCATTTCCAACCCCATAAATAAGGAAAATTATTTTCAAATAAAAAGCATGACATTCTTAAAAATAATAATGATTATTGATAGAAAAGAGGAACACGTATGAGAAAATAAAGAATGATGAAATATTGAAAAAGATGAAAGATGAGAGGAATGAGAAAGAAGAAGAAAGTCGGATTGAAGGAATGTATTTTAATATTAAGTGAGCTTTTAGCAGTTTCTAATAAAAGTAATGTATATGCATTGGGCAAAGGAAATAGTAGACATATTTGATAATGTTTGATCTTAAAGGAGGAACAATAATGTTTTGTTTAAATGGATAATTTAGTTGATTAGGCTTTTATTTGGGTTTAATCCATCATTTTTAGCTAGTTCTAAAATACATAAATGATTTTTTATCTATCACCAGCTCAGCTAATCAATTAGAATAAAAAAATTTTATTTTACATTTAGTTTTGAATATATAGAGTAGTGCACTATGAATACATATAGAAAATAACATAATTTTTATAAATTTTACATGGTATCAAAACACAACATTTGCTTTTGATAAAAATAATCTTTTACAATAGTTGAAATAAATATTTTAAATAATATAGCTCTAGATGATCTTGCAACAATCACCGTAAAGGATACTAGAAATATTGATGCTCTTTCTTTCAAAACTTCAATCATTTAAGGATGGTTTTAGTTTTTGCTTCGCTAATAAATAAGAACTACTTTTCTTGGCACCTTACAATGACTCTAGCCTTAAGATCAAAACATAAACTAGGAGTTATTACTTGTACTTATGTTGTACCTTCAAAAGGTTCACTACTCCTTGAAAAATGGAAGAAGGTAAATAGTGTGATTACGTTTTGAATTCTTAATAACTTTGGGTTGTTAACTCTTTTATCTTTATTTCATCTTCTAAAACTTTATTGAATGAAATCATCGTAAAACTAACAAACTACTTTTATATAAGTAAAAAGATAAATGCATAACTTAACTCAACCTTGTACTTTTTTGTTACTTACTATACTAAACTAAAAAATTATAAGATGAGCTTACTTTTTTAAAACCTTTACTTATATGCAAATGTGAAACTACACATAAGGTAGCCTAACTCAATATTAAGGATCACTTTATCAATTTTTTATAAAACTAGATGATTCATATGATCATACAATAAATCAAATCTTGTTGATGGATCCACTTCCTATGGTTAATAAAGCTTATTCCATGGTCCTATGTATCAAGAAACAATGAGAAGTTTAATATAGCCATGATGGTTTGCATACTGCTTTGTTATCAAATAATAATCAACAAAAGCTGAATCTTTTACATGATAAAAAGAGTATTAGAAACGAGATAACAAGTATTATGATTATAAAGCAACAAATCATTCAAGAGATACTTGTTTTAAAATACATGGGTATCTTAAATGGTGCATAATGAAGAAGAAGAAGAAGAAGAAGAATAAACCCAAATTTAATATCACAACAAATGTCAAATGATTTACCAAAGGAACTAAGAAATAATGACATGTAATATGGTTCATTTGAGCTTGATGTAAACAATCTCATATAACTTGAAGTGGTTAAATACATGAAGGGAAACACTCCCAAGCCAAGCAATATCTTATGTGATGCCTTTATAAGCTACACAGGTAATAATACTACTCATTCTTTTATTTTTGAATAAGATGAAAGTTCATGAATAGTAAATACAAGTGCTACAACGTATGTATGTTGTGATCCTTCATTACTTAAGCGATTAAAAACCTTAAATGAACTTTAATTACTTGCAATGGAAATGTTCTCCTTACTTTGAGGTTATGCTTACAAAAGACACTTCACATACCTATATTTTACCATAATTTACTCTTAGTTAGCACCTTACTCAAATAATATAAATTGATTATCATTTTTTATGTTGATCATTGCCTTTTATAAGACCTTACCACAATGTCCCTTCTTTCAATAAAATTAATTAAGTTACTTTATCTTCACCTTTTACTTCTGATAAGTTATGATACTATCGATTAGGTCACATTTCTCATAACAAAATTAATCATATACTAAACAAACATATTACATTTAATGATCAAATAATTTATGAATATGCCCTCTAGTAAAATAAACCTTAAGGGCCCTAATCTACAACAATAATTAAAGTTGTTAAAATAAATAATGGTACATAATTTTTAAACCAGTCATTTTCAAAATTACTTAAATCTCATGGTATACTATATCAAAAAAACATCTACATACACACCATAGTAAAATGGGGTAGTAGAGTGAAAGCATAAGTATATTTTACATGTTGTAAAAGCCTTAATATTTACATCATAAATTTCATAATAATTTTAAGGTCAGAGTATATTAATTGCTAGTTATTTAATCAATAAAATATGTACCAAAGTTCTAGCATGATAAACACCTTATAAAAAACTTTTCAAAAAAAAAACCACTAGATTACAATTTTCTTAAAGTTATTAGGTGTTTATATTTTTCAACACCTCACCAAAAAAACACAAGTTTGAATCATAAGCATATAAATGCATTTTTCTTAGTTATGCATTAAGATGCAAAGCATACAAATTATATGATATAAACTACAAGAAGATAATCATTTTTAGAGATATCATTTATTATGAAAAGTGTTTTCATATAAAATAGGGCATATTTCATAATTAAATGTTAGTATCTTACATGTTGCTTTTAATGGGCCAATTTTAAAACCTCAAAGTTTAGACCATACAATCTTACCATAACCATAACAAATAGAGCAACCTCTATAAGAAATGATAAAACCTACACAATCATAAATACTTAGAAGAAACCATAAGACATTAAACAAACCAACCTAGTTAAACAACCATATTGCTTATATTATTTCCTTGCAAGAATACTTGAACATCATAAGCACAATTATAGGTATACTACAACCCCTATTTAAGCTATAATGTAGTAATGAATATGCATGTTCCATGGTAAATGTGTTTTCTACCCATGAGTTATAATCTTATCAAAGAGAAAAAGAATATATTAAGTGAGTTACTATAGTGGAAGTAGAGTTAGAAGCATTAAAGTGGAACAATACATGGCACTTGACTACTTTATCAAAAGGAAAGAAACCAATTCAATCAAAATAGGAGTACAGAGTCAAAAATAAACCAGATGGCACAATAAACAAGTACAAAGCTAAATTAATAGCTAAAGGTCATAGTCAACAATCAAACATAGAATATTAAGATAATTTCTCTCTAGTGGCCAAATTATATATATTATTTGATTATTTCTTACTATAGTAGTACAATTTGATTAGACCGTATAATAGCCAAACATTAGTAATACATATCTTTATGATGACTTAGAGGAAGATGTCTATCTTATACCACCTAAGGGATATAAAGCTAATGAAGGTCAAGTGTTTAAGTTGCTTAGAAGCTTATATGGATTAAAACATTTTGGAAGATAGTGGAATAAAGTGCTCATTGATACCTTGAAAGCTTATGGTTTTAAGCAATTTTACTAAGGGGCATAGAGAAAATTTCTTGTCATTACTTGTCTGTATGGATGATCTTCATATTATAAGGGTCAATATTAATGATATACAGGACATCAAAGATCACCTGTACAAAACATTCATAATCAGAGACATTGGCTATGATAAATACTTCTTAGGATTAGAGATTGTTAGATTGTATGATGGTATGTTTCTCAATCAAAGGAAATTCATTATGGATATTCTTTATGGTATAAGCCTACAATATAAAAAGAGTGCTTAGCTTCCTATGGCATTAGAACTCAGCCTCATTAGGATGTTATGGTTATAGTCCTCAAATATGAATGAGGAATGACATTCAAGTGCTTATTTTTCCTAAAAGAAGTTGACTTTACACTCAAAGATTTATATGATTCAAATTAGGCTTCCTACCCTATTAGTCAAAAATTAACCATCAGGTTATGCATTTTTCTTGGTTATTCTTTGGTATCCTAGAAAGTAAAGAAGTAAAGTATTATTAGTCATTCATCTGCTAAAGCATAATATAAGAGTATGAGTACTATGATTTATGAAATTATATGGCTAACATATCTACTTACAAATCTTCATATCCCTCTTTAAACACCTATTATGTTACACTATGACAATTAGGCTACCAAGCATATTGGGGTAAACCACATTTTTCACAAGCAAACAAAAAACATCTAAATCAATTGCAATCTAATTAGAGCTTATGTCAATCAAGACTTCATCAAGACAATACATATTCCTTTCCAATATCAACCAACTGATTTATTCACCAAACTACTTTATAGTTAAGTTTTGCACCATCACTTATCCAAGCTACAACTCCTTGCAACAATCAAGCCTTTATCTTGAGGGGGTGATTGATAAAAAAAAAAAAGAACATAAATGAGAAAATAAAGAATGATGAAGTATCAAAGAAGATGAAAGATAAAGGGAATGAGAAAGAAGAAGAAAGCTAGATCAAATGAATGCATTTTAATGTTCTAAATGAACATAACTAAGCAAGTTTTAGTAATTTCCAATAGGAGTAATCTATGCAAGTTTTAGCAATTTTCAATAGGAGTAATGTACATGCATTGGTCAAAGGAAACAATGGATATATACGACATCGTTTAATGGATAATTTAGTTCATTGAATTTTTATTTGGGTTTAATATATTATTCCAACTAGTTTTAGATTACATAGTGATTTTTTAATTTATCACCAGCTCAACTAATTAGTCAGAACAAAATAATTTTCTTTTGGATTTAGTTATATATATATATATATAAAGTATTGTAGCATGCTATAAGCACATATAAAAAATAATGTAATTTCTTTTAAATTTTAAAGTTATGAATCTAAGTAATTTGTTGATTTAAAAGATAGATAATCATGTTAACATTGAAAGAATCTTTCTTCATTTTCACAACACATAATTTGATAAAATAACCGAAAAGAATCAAGATCA
Source organism: Dalechampia spathulata (assembly GCA_948192965.1). NCBI lineage: Eukaryota > Viridiplantae > Streptophyta > Magnoliopsida > Malpighiales > Euphorbiaceae > Dalechampia > Dalechampia spathulata. The sequence goes on from CANYBF010207123.1 coordinate 27,574, forward strand.
AATAAACAAAATTTAAAGAAAATACAATTAAAATAACTTATATAATTATATCTCCAAAATTGTATACAAATAGATTTCTGAAGCAGAATTCAATTTGTCTAGATTAATTTGTATATGATAAATTAATAATAAATATGATGATTTAGATAATTAGAAAAAAATATTCAAATATTAAAATCAAAATCAAAAAAATTCAAACATTACATTTGCACTAATTTATATAATCAAATTTATATTTTCTAGTAAATAGAAATCCTTTTGACCTTTAGAGTCCAAACTATTTTAAGATTATAGAAGCAATCAATCGTTTCATGCGTGATGAAACTAATAACTGACAAGATTAAAATAAAGCATACTATAAATCCAAAACATCACGTCCCATGTTTAATGGATATTAATCTCAGACAAGCCGACAATTATGCCAACACAAGACACATGTCTTTGGTATTTTAATATAATTACGTCCTTCCATACGTATTTTTATCTTTATTATTATTATTATTTAATATTTAATCATTAATTTATTTCAAAAATAATTTTATATGAATATTAATTTTTAAAATTGTTTAAAATAAAACTTGAACGGATAATAAAACTCTTCCAAATAAATTTTAATAAACTCCTTTCTTATAAATTGTATATAATAAGGTTTTTTTTGTCCATGCATGTTAAAGTCATTTATTCCAATCGTACCATCAAAAGAGATAATATGTAAAGACTTGAAATTGAAATTTTACTCATTAATTGACTCGGTATTTTGAATTGTTTATTGACATTAATAAAATAATAGAAAACTTCAAAAATTATTTGAATATTAAACCTTAACTATACTTTCAAAGATAATATATTTCATTTCATATTTTATAATAATATTATATACTTTTATTTTTTTTAAAAAATAACAAATCTTTTACTATAAATCTACAATAAATATATATTGAATCTAAATAAACTTTTCAACAATCAAAATAAATTTATATTAAATTTTAAAAAAAAAATAAAAGAAACTTTCCTCACAACATTGAGACAAAATTTTTTTCTTCGTCTGGAAAGCTTGTTGAGATTTGCTTTAATGACTTTCACTTTATAAAACAAGAAAGAGTTGTATTTGGATCAGTAAAAGCTTTTAAAGCAAGGAATTATGATACATAATAAAATAAAATAAAATCGAATACTGTAAAGTAAAAATTACCTTATTAATAAGTAATGTTATTAATTAGTTTGTCTCTGATAATATAACAAATTCATAAGACCACTCACATAAAATAACTTCCCAATTAACTTTATGAATTTTATAACTTAAAAATGTTCATATAATTTATAGCTTTCTTCATGTATGACTTCAATTACGAATTGACATGTTTATTATATATATATATATATATATATAATATATATCAATTATTATAGAATGATAATAATTATATTATATTATATTTAAATATCATAGATATTTATGTGTTGAATGCATTGTAAAATTAATATATGTATTGTTTTTTTAATATTAATTAATTTTGAAAAATTTAATAGTGTTTAAAATTGTTTAATATATACATTTTGATCATTTTTCCTAATTTTGCATGTGAAAATTTTCATATAAAAATACTTTTCAAAATATATAAATAATAATAAATTAAAAGAAATGATAAATAAATTTTGTTTCGACATAATTAATAAGATATTAATATGAATTTCTTAGTAAAAGAATTTAACTCCAAAACAAAAAATTGCTATATTATATAAATTATAAAGTTGAATAGAAGTGTAAAAATTGCACCGGCAAGTAGAAATAATGTGTCTTTTAGGGCATTCAAAAACTATTAAAAATGACAGTTTGAATAAAATAAAATGAAAAAGGGGAAATTCAGTGGCGATGAAGGTGACGAAAGAGATGACAAGTTTCGTGGAAAGTTCTTAGTTTCGCAGGAAAGTCCCCCTCATGATTTATTTGGTCCACACCATAATTACAGAAGCCACCATTATGTGTAATACAGTTGTGGATTATTGTAGAAGAGAACCTTCTCATCATTCCGGTCCTCTCCCCATGTCCTCTTACATTTATCATCTCCTCTACATGGGACACATTTTCTTCTTATTTTTCTCCCCACGAACGTGCATTTTTGGTACATTTTCATTCTTAACAATAATATTTCATATGATCCGCTAAAATTATGTTACGATATAATTAATTTGATATTAAAACTTTATAACAAAATTAGGATGATCAATCATGATTTAATCATTTAATATTTGATAAAAAATAAATTCAAAAAAAATTGGGTTGTGCATTGAAGTAAAGAAGATAAACAAACCCAATATACTTAAAAACGTAAAGAAGATCTTTCTAGAGGATTCAATAAATAAGACCAAAGGCAACTATGAATATATTGATATGCATGCTTAAATATTTTAGGGTTATTATTTTGAAAAGGAAGAGTCATGAAGGCAATAAAAACCTAAGATACGTTCAATAATTGCGAGACTTGGAATATAAAAGAACCTTTATTAGGATGGGATTTTGGAATTGGAGCCATCAAAAAGAGAGGAAGGGGACCATGTAATAGGAAAGGTGACATTGGCAATAAAATAAAATTCCATGATGATTGATATAATTATAGATAAGATGAAAGATGGATGGAGCCATTGGTACATCACGTGCCATCTGACCCCACTCGTACCCTTAAAGAGAAAGCACCTCACTACACCTTTTACACAACAAATAATAATGAAAATCTGTTAATAAAATAATGAATTTTTGAGATACAATTAATTGAAAAATTTAATAATAAATAATATGGTATGTGTACTACTAGTATATATATGAGATATTTATATACATGTAAGTTAAGTTAATGATGAGTAGAAAAGGATATTATTAAATAGAATGATAATGTAATAATAAAATTGGTTCAAGTGAATCATCATTCCTTTCTTTATCCATACGCTTGTCACCACCACCCATTTCTTAGACCCTTTTAGCCTTTTCCTTTTCTTTTTTCTTCTTTTTCCATTTTTCTTTTCTTGCTTTATAACACAACTATATACATTAGGGACAGTTACACGTGAGCTAACCGCCCTCACCTGTAAACGCTTGTTACTTAATCTTATATTTTAATATTTAACCTTTTTTCTTAAATTTAAACACTACTATTTAATATTTTTATTTTTCAAAGTATTATTCTTTTATTTTATATTATTCTATGATATTTCAAAAATATCTTAATTTAAGAGTTGAAGAAGTATTATATTGTTTACTATTTATTTTTAATATTTTAAATTGAAAATCTAACTAAAATACTATTTTACCCAGTATTTTAATTTTAAAATAGCATATCGCATAACTAAATATTATTAAAACAATAAATATAATTAAAATAAGTAATTACAGTTATAATTATTAAGTTTATCGATCAAATCTTAATTTAATTTTTAAAATTATATTTTTTGATTAAAATTGTAAAATTTATTTAAATTATAAATTTGTATAATGAGATTGGGGCGTTTTTATCTTTCTTACTTAACGATGACCTTCAAATGATAGAAAGGAGTGATTGTTTAATGTAGCGTTTGTTGTTATTAGAAGCGGGTCCAGCGGAGCAAACTACCAAAAATTAACAGAAGGAGGTTGGCACTAAAAAGCATGACTGTGGCATCATGTCTTATAAGTCTTCCCTCATCATGGCGGCATGACTCTTTCTTTATTTGCAATTAAGTTCATTTGGACTTGCCCTCTTTCTTATTGTTCTTCGTCTTGATTAGTTGAGTGCTACGAAAACATTTAATACCATCCAAATGCTTTCTTCTCGATTAATTTCTTCCATCTCAAGAAAATCAAAATAAATAATACCCATCCTTCGTACATGCAGAGATATGTATATTTTTCCAAGAAATATATAATCTTATATCAAGACAAAATAAATTAAAAGAAAGAGATCGATATCAGTAGTTGCTATATTTCTACAAAATAATTAATTACAGTAAACTTTCATTTACAAGCCCTTAATCAAAAAAATAGAGGGATTGCAGTGGTTTCTCTTTTTTTTTTTTTCCCTTTTTAACCTTTTCTCTTTGTTTATCTCTTGCTATATAGTACTGACCTTCATTAACAATCTTAATTAACAAGCCGCGGAAGGATTAGTGAAGTGATCATAGAAATGGTGAGGCTTGGAGAATGGATTATTTTTGGCATTAGCGTCGTTAACACTAACTCCAACACCGCCAATTCTTTCGCATGATGGGCACATGGTTAGGGTTGCCGCTGGCATATGCATGTAAAAGGGTTGAGCCAATTTCAATGCTTTCAGTTCTTGAAGCTCTCTTTGAAGCCTTCTGTTTTCATCTGTTAGCGTTTCACAGCATTTCTTCAGTAACTCACAGTCCACTTCTGTTTGCTTCAGCTTTGTCCTGTAATCATTTCATTATTAGTGATAAATCATGAACGTTCATTAGCAAGCTTTGCTGAAATTAATGATTAACCTGATAATTCTTTACCTGGCTCTCCTGTTTTGAAACCATACTTCAACTTGTCTGGGACGCAGATTTAATTGCCTTGCAAGAGCTTGTTTTTGCTTCTGTTAATTACAGAATAATCAAGGATTAGTTAGTGATTAATTAAAAGAAGAAACATGGGAAGGAATCAAGGAAAGAAGAAATAAAGATAATTACAGGATTAAGAGTGCTGTGTTGCTTGAAACTTTCTTCTAAAAGAGCAGATTGTTCTTTAGTAAGCCTAAGTTTTTTTCTGGTATTATTAGAACCATCTTCCTCTTCATCACTAATTCTGGAAGAAACTCTTTCTACATCAATTTCTTCACTGCTAAGATCTCTTTCCCTCTTAACCCTACCGCTAGAGAAAGAAGAAACCGCACTACAGCTATGAGGAGAAGAAGCTTGACGAAACAAATCGGCAGAAGAATCAATATGATGACGATGGTGATGAGCTGAAAGACTGAGACTAAGAGAAGGATGATCAACAACACTGCTTGTCGCCATTCCTGCCATTTGTTCTTCAAATTTCAGACAAGGTTTGGTGATCTTAGGCTTTTGTTCGATTTGATTATCGTTGTTAGTGAAACCTAAACCAAGGACAAGGCCTGTATTGCAGCCATGATCATCGAAGCAAGCCATCATTTTAAAGAGAAAAGGAGAAGAGAGGAAAATGTATGGGGAAAAATATGAGAAGCGAAAGGGTCTTTTTAAGGAGCAGAGAATGGGAAGTCAGACTTTTTTTTTCAAAAAAAAAAAAGATTTTGTTTATTTATTTTTTGTTTTTTATTGGGTGGGTGGGTGGGTGGCTATAATTGTTAATCAAAGGAATGAATTGAGTAGAGAAACGAATCTTGGGAGGCATGGAAATTATGAAAACACTCCCTCTCTCTCTCTCTCCAAATCCCTAAAAATTATTATATTATTACAATTCATTAATCAATTTCTAATATCAATATATATAATATATTTTAAAAATGAAATGTTTAAGAAATTCTTACATATTATTAATTTTTATTAAATATAATATATATTAATTTTAATTATCAATATATAAAAAATAATTAATATACATTAGTAAATTTATAATGTTACCGGTGATGAGAATTTCTCCAAATATCCTTAGTCCACTTGATAAGCCATTTGTTGGTTCTCTTTCTGTTTTCATTACTTTCTCTCTTTTTATTCTTTCCATCTCCATGTACAAAGGTTGACCATTTTGAAACCCCACGAGCATTATCCTTTTTAGTCTAATTATTATTATTATTATTCTTATTAATTTTAAACTAATTATCATATTTAACATAAATTCAAGCAGAGAGATATAAAATAATGAGAGTTTTTCGGATGATTCCAAGAATGAGTAAGTTAACTTCCTTTTCTTTTTGTTGGTAAAGTCATATACTATAATTTTATCTCTAAAATAATTCAAAAATTATTTTGGAATAAATTATTAAATGTGAAGGTAAAAATAAATACTAATAAAATTCGTATTCTCTCTAAAATTGGATACTATACACCATACCGTTCATATGGCAATGGGAGAGACATAAAGAGAATGATTCCCTCCGCAGTTCGCCACCCATTAACGTACCAAAATTAACTATTTCTACTTACTTTTTTTGCTATCTATTTTTCTTTATTTTCTCTTTTCATTATATAATTTACAAGTATCAATTCTTGGTCAAAAATATCAGAAATTGAGCCTTAAATATGAGTGTTTATTTATTGTTGATTAATGACAGATTCATAATTGAATTGTAGATTGAGCTATTCAACATCTTATTATGAATATATTGTTAAATAATTGTAGATACATATGCATCCCTAAAAGCCATCATTAATTTAACAATATATATAATTAATACAATTTTGAATTGTATAAATTTCATATTATTCACTATATATTATAAATTGATTTGAACTGATTAGTTTAGTTGATATATATTAAATTATTTGATTTATTATTTTATATGTATTTCACATGTGCATGATTGATAGGTTTGAATTATTTGTTTTGTATTGAATTTTATGAAATATATTGTTGTTAACTTGAGATGATGGAAAAATTAGATATTGATGTTGCATAATGTATTAATATGATATATTGATTTTATTGTAGGCGATTTTGATGATAAATATCATACTATTTAACCATGCGATCTCTTAATACATACATATACACATAATCATAATCATAATTGTGTGATATGTCATGGTCGTGCTCAAAATAGATCTATGTATGTTATTTAATTGTATTTTATTCATGTTTATTAGAATTACTCTTCTTTATCAACTAATCATGGAGGAAAATAATTCATTCACACTAATATATTAATTATTGTAGGATGGAGTCGCATCATTACATGAGCAAGTCATACAAAAGCAGCCAGATGGTCGATGAGAGTTGACCATACTTGAAACAGTTGGTAGGAGCCAGAAGGGGCAGGTCTACAACTTGGGCTCAGAGGAAACAACTGCCTTGGTGGCAGCAGCTTCAACGTTGCATTGTCTCCCAACTCTCCAAGACAAGTGCACATCTTGATGTAGAGGTACTTTAGTCGTAGATACGAGAAGGGTTATGGGTTAAACTTCACAGCAAGATTCAAGCCTTAATTACAATTAGCCACCAATGAGCTTATAATTAAATAGTAGGATATAAATGAGTTAAATTAAATCATATTTCATCTTATTTAAGTTTAATTTATTTATAATTGATTGAGTTTAAGTTAAATATTTTAAATTTTTAATATATTAAAAGTTTAAATAAATTTAATTAGATCTTATAAATGTAAATTATGAAATAAATTATTTATTTTTTATTAAAAAATAAAAATTTTATATTTCAGGGATATTTATGAATTTATATTAATAATTAAATTTAAAAATATTTTTTATAAAGCTAGCTTACAAACTTAAACAAATTAAATATTAATTTGAATAATTTATTAAATGAATTTTAATAAGCATTTATTGAATCAAACTTTAAATAACTTATGAATAATCTAACTCATTTACAATTTTATTAAACAATAATAGATTATTAGTAATGAATGATACATATCATCATTTTACAGTAAAATATGATGACAACTGAATTCTTATCACATATTTATTATTGATTATGATTACCAATGAAATTTACAGGGCTAGGGACGATTATACCCATCACTATTTCCTATCTTATAGTGCAATTCAGTGCCCATATTTAGACCTATTCATTATCGTTCATGATATTTTTCTTTCCAGTTCTTTTGATTATAATTTCTCATATTAATTATGTCGTCTCTGCACTCATTTAAAGGTTGCTTTGGTTTAACTTAATGAGAATACTTGCAAGCCAGCAATAATTAAACTTAAAAAAAAAAAAAGACATGGAAGGGAAAAGAAATGAAAGAGAACGACATGTGTTTTAGAGAATTTGATTGGAGAGAGTTATTTGGGGAAATTAATAATAAGTTCTCTTTGAGACAAACCACATGTTCTGTCTCCCACTCCATACTTTGGTTTTAACTAGCTAGAGATGGGTATCATGTCACATTGCTTACCAAAAGAGCATTCTTTTTGTTTTTCAAAAATAAAATATACAAACATTGTTTCCAATTTTTGCAAAAAATTAACACTTCTTTTTAATTTGAAGAGAGGATGGTGGATGGTTTATTCTTGCTTATTATGTATGTGGAAGACATTGGAAAGAGATGTCCACTATCTCTATAAATTAAATTATTATTATTATTAGAAAATTATAACAATGATATGCTAATATAATGACATAATTTGAGGATTTTTGAAATGTGGGCCTTGATTTTATCCTTACTTTTCATCTTCTAGATCTCAAGAAATGAAAAATTATATATATATATATATATTCAAATAATCATTTCACATCATTAATATCTAACATAAAAAGTATAACTCAATTATCAAATCATTTAATGCCTCTAATAATTTAACTATTTGACCAATTAAACGAAATCAAAGTGGTGATGATTCTTCAAAGAAACCAAATAGATTTGAAGTTTTAATCATATCATCTCTAAATATTTTTCAAACATAACAAAAAAATGAACCCGATCTCTAATCATGCATAAACTTTGCATTTTAAAGTTTATAATTAATCATAAGCCTATGTTATAGTTTATGATTATTATTGTTTAACATTAATTATTAATTATAGTGTAATTTTTAATAAAATAAGTTATTTATTAAAATTATTGTAATCAAAATCCAAATAATTGTATCTCTTAATTTGTTGGGGGTAAAAATACAAACTTTTTCAAGTAAAAAAATTGAAAATGATTTTTTTTTTTTTTAAAATGAAAACAAAGTAGGTAGAAGACACAAATGGGGTTTGAACAAAATTCAAAGAGCTATAATGGTGCCAGAATATGATTCATCAACAAGCATAAGGATCCTTTGCTTAACTAGAAAGTTGATTTGGAGTATGTGTTTTTTGGGGACCTACTTCTTCTTCTTCTCCTCCTCCTCCTCTCTTCTTCTTCTTCTTCTTCATATTTCTTGCTACGTACAAACCACTTTCAATAATGCTTTTGTCGGCTATGGGCTGATGAGAAGTTAGGTCACCCATAAAACATGATTAACCTAATTTAATCTTCATTAATTAATTCATTAGTTATATCACAATCATCCAATACCATCATCTCCATGTTAGCTTTTCATATATTATTTATTCTAAAATTAATTCATATGAAATCTAAATTTTATTATTAAATTATCATAATGATCAATTTTATAAAAATAATTAAAATTTTAAAACTAATTATTTCAAATTTAAATCAAATAAAAATCCTCGATATAATAACAACTTTATACACATCAAATATGATTTAAAGTTGGATCCATAGATTACTACTTGCTAGTACTACTTCCTAATTAATGATTAATAATTGTATTAAAGATCGTTACTACACGTCTCTTCTTTGGAATAACGCTCTTATCCCTATTGGTATAATTATTATTGAAATTCACATAATTTAATTGCAGATAACTTGTTATTGATAATGATGGAACACTATAATCATTTAGTCTTTTCTTTTCTGTTTTATAGTTTATCTTTCTCCTTCAAAATTGAACTTATATTCTTGTTGATTTAATCCATGAAAACTAATTTTGCACTAATTATTTTGTTAAAGAATAATCCCAAAAAATTAATTAAATTATTCATCTACTAATTTTAGTAACTCAATAATTAGAATTTCATCTAAGAATTACAATTTTAATATTTGATGATTTATATTATATTGGAACCGGAATTTAGATCCAATTTCATAGAATTGACTTTATCTTATAAAACTTAAAATTCTGATTGATTCATTATGAGTAGTTCAAGAATTCTAATTTCAAAATATAAATAATAAATAAAAAGGTTTCTTTATATTGAAAAAAAAACCAGAGAGAGGAAGAGAAAACAAAAAGTTGAAGATTTTTTCATAAAAATTTAAAAATAAATAATTTTTATAAATATTTCAAAAAATAAACTTTATTTTTAAAAATAATTTTATATTCAAAATTATAAATTAAAGTTTTCAACCAAATAATAAAATTGTAAAATTTGAATTATAAAAATTATAATTTTTTGTATTATCCAAACAATAAAATTATAATTATAATTCAATTCTAATTCCAAAAAAAATTAATATACGAATTGAAATAATTCAAAATGCATATAATATTCTAATAAAAAAGGAAAAAGAATGATAATACCTAATAAATACCAGTAATTATTATTTGAAGAAGTGAGATATATTCTTAGTATTTAATGTCAAAAAGAAACTAGTTATAATAAATAACAGTGAATTATTTTTGTGATGAAGAGGACGAAGGAGGCCCGACGAATGACAAAAGTGCGGCGCATATTATTGCACAAAATACAGTTGATGGCGGCACCTCTTCATTATTGCTTTTGTAGCTTCATTTTCTTCACTCTCATGAATATTCATTATTATATTTTTAAATTTAAATTCAAAAATATATTAAAGTCGAGTAAATTTATGTTTTATGATATTTCAAGATTACGTAAGTATTATACTTTTGGCTTCAAGATATTTATATTTAATATACGCTTTATTTTAATTAAGATACTTGCTAATTTGATAGGGAAATTCTAAGGCATGTTTGAGCAAATGCATCCAGTACAAAATTGTATGAGGGTAATGAAATTTCATGGATGATCCTTCTAGATGCTTAGTTTGTCATGTGAATATATCTACATTTCATATTTTCACATGCAAAAAAAGGAATATGTATATATATATATATAATATTTATACTAAATCTACTCGATACTTTTCAATACACATTTTAATTGTGTCAATATGCAACCATTAAGGTTTGAGAATATACATTTTATCATATGAAGGAATGTAATATGAACAAATTAACACTGAATTAATATACTTTTACAAATTGAGATATCGAATGAAATATTCTTTCAAATTTATGAAATTACAATTTTTTTTAAGGTACATTTTTAGAAGCTAGTTTCCCCATTTGATCCCGATTAAACAAAATAAATTATATATTTATTATATATATATATATTTCTCACAATAAATTATAAGGCGTTAGAATTATAGCTTAAAAAGAATATTACCATCATGATCCACTAAAAGGTTAGAAGTAATCCAAGCCAAAGTCAATAACAAAATTTGGAAAATGTCATTAAAATGTTTTCACAACTTAGTTACGCTCTATGTCAAGTTTATAAACCTTATTTTATATGTCAATTTTATTAATATTATAATGATAATAAATTAAGATTAATATAGTGTTGATTGTGATATAAATTAAATTCATAGGTATTTATTAGAGAATAAAATGCTAATTATTTATTGGGATAACTCGAACACCATATTTGTCTATGTAAATTTATTAATATTTAAGGGTTAATTTCAGAATTTTCATAAATGAAAATAAAAAAAAAATTAACATACATGATAATTAATTATTGTAAGAAAATCACAATCATGACATATTCAATTTGTTTATTTATAATAGAAAACTCGATCAAGTCTAATTTATGAAAAGTCAATACATTAAGGCTTAAAAAAGAAGCAACATTATAATCAAATTTGGAAATTGAACCTGCTAAAAATAAAATAATTATAACGTATACAATTTATTGAATTATTAATGAAAATATTTAATTTACATGCTTTTGAATTTTTTACTACTCTAACTAAATAATTTGTTAATAACTAAGTTATTAAATCATTAATTTCAATAACCTAATACTCTAAGTTATATTAATTGAACCAAATTAATTGACTATGATTTTGTAATTAATTGAAACCTAACTATGTAATTAGTCAACAAACTAATTTATTATGATCCATTTATATAATTAATAGGTCAATTAATTGATTGATTGATTTAATCTAACTAATTTTAATTAGTCTCATCAATCCATAAATAATAAATTTATTTATTTTTAATTTTGTACTTAACCTAATAAATTTCATTTAGTTTCATTTACCTTATTGTTTAATTTATTAACATAAGTAATGCTCTGGTAACCTAAAATTAAATTATTTAAGCTGAATGATGAAATTTAAATCAACTCATCTATTAACCTAAATATAATTTCATTTAATTAATCTAGTTTATTTAATATCATTGACTTAACTTAATTATAATAACTAATTACCTATTTATTTAATTTTATTTAATTCACCTTTTCTTTTATAATAATTCTTGTTTAATTCGCCTAACTTATTAAACTTAATTATAGTAATTAATTAACCTAATTAGTTAATCTACTCCTAATATCATTATAATAATTTCATTCAACTGATTTATTGTAGTAGTTAATTTAATAATAAATGAAATTGATGAATTATATTTTTGCTTTTTGTTTGAATTGAATTGTTTAGCTTTTGATAACCATGATTTTTACCTATATTTTCCCCCTTAATAGAATGTCACACCCGGCCCATACCCAGGTAGACATGCTCCCACGATACAAACAGTGACCTCCAGTTGGAGACCAATGCCTGTACCGTCAGGGATACATCATATAGATATCGTATGGGGACACGTTCTAAGCCTAATGGTGGTTGTGCTGCGGAAACACGTGATAAGCATACATAAACCCGGGATCCATCCCATACATACACTCAATCGTAAACAGAAACTGTAACAGGCAATCCCAAATCTTATATAATTAAAACCTGTTATACATAAGTGAGTGTATACAATCAAACCACCAAAAGCTATACAAATACAGTACTACTGCCATTCACACTATATGATAGCCACACAGACACAAGAAGAGCTGGAGTTTGCCGCAGAAGACCCGTACCAAGTCGAGATCGATCTGTCTCAGCTGACAACCTCTAATCCTTCCCTGATGGCTCACCCGTGGGCTCCGAACCTACGTTCATCAAATGATAAACACTAAGAATAATCTCAGTGGTGCTAGAATACATATATACAATCATACATCACAGAATAGCAATACAATAACATAATCGAATCAAAACAATGCATTGCAATTCTAACCATAATCATGTCATAAACACCGAATGCAATGCAATGCTAATGCTCCTGAAATTCTCCCTTTTTCCTCTTTCACTCATTCACTCTTGTTTTCCTGTAAGGTGCACCTGCCTGTCGCACACACTGGATCCCGATAGGTACTGGTACTCATTGCCCGTAGGCGGCTATTTATCTGAGCGCCCTGCACTCTATATCCATCTCCCATCTCAGGAGAATATTTATATAATAATTCTGGTAGGAATTCCATTCATTTTGATCCAGTGTGCCCAGAGCTGAGCTCTGCCCTCATTTCTTTCTTTCTTTTCTCTCATTTTCCATTCGTCTTTCCTTTCCATGCATGTTTGCATTATCACATCATTACCAATCATGCATCTCATACATGAAAGCTTTAACAATACACATAATTCATCACATACCATGAAGCTCGGACCGTTCTGCATAGAATCATGCAATTAAAGCATCAATCCAAGCATCAACACAACAATCATTCATGTAGCACGTCTCAATGAATCAAATACAAGCAGAACTATAAGCCAAGACTAAGTTCAAGTCCTTCGGCAATAGAAATAAGCCAAAGTGGCTAAAAACATAAACCTAGCACATACCTTCTCAAACAAGCAACTTCACTTCTAAGCCAACGATCCTGTCCTTACTTGTAATTAACTTCTACCTCGCGTTCCCGGACGCTAGTGGCGCTTAGAACCAATAAACGGAAGATTTGGTAGGGTTTAGGAAGGTTTAGCTTAGGAATTAAGGTAAGGAAGCTTATAGAAAAAGCTTGGTTTCCTGCCTTAAAAGTCAAATATAACGTCGCGTACGGCCGTACGGACATTGGTACGCCCGTACCGACT
>CANYBF010207195.1:0-12062 GCA_948192965.1 Dalechampia spathulata
ATCATCACATGTATACAAACATCATTTCAGCAGTCAATCACATACAGTCTCCTAACAAGACGTACATCTACACAGTCATATACATCCCTAGATACGTATCTAGACACGTACTCCTAGGGTCTCTAACGTGGGTGTAACATTTGTATTCTTTAAATTCATATTAATCAATTTTAAAATTATTTTTATGATGATATAATTACGAGAAATAAAAAGAAATAAATTTGTAACACAAAATATAAATTCATTTATTATATCATATGATATAAATTGTGATTAGAAATCTAGAGAGTGCAAAGGCCATTGTGATTTTAAGAAATTATGATTAATTTATAGAAATAGAATAAGATAATTATCACCTCAATTATGTCATTAGCTCTTAAAATAATTATAACAATTAGGTTAATTACTGAACCAATTAATTAACATTTGCTAGCATCAGAATATAAGCAGATGTAGACCCAATTCTTAAACAATTATAGACGTTTCTGTCATTGGTGTCATCATGGTAATATTAAATCAATTTAATTTTCTTAATTTCTTTTTTTTTTCTTTTAATTTAACAATTGAAAATGGTAAACCATTATGATGAACAATTATATGGAGAACTTGAGGTTGGTGGAATGGCTAATTATCTGTCTAATTACATGATTATGTTTAATTACAGCTTCAACGCTTGGTTTATTTGTTAATTGTTAATATCCCTATGCATCTCCTTAATCAAACAAACTTGGCAGTTTAGAAGCTTCAATGACTCTAACAACATAAAATTAAGTCATTGCTCTTTGATTTTTATAATAATTTAATGATTAATATTCGATATCGAACACTTTTGTGATATATAGTAAATTCAATCCAATGAAATATTTTTCTAAAATAAGAAATTGTCTGATTCTATTTGGAAATTATTATTATTATTATTATAATAAGTGTGTGTATATTATATAAATGTGTCTATATATAGACCCAGGGTCCGAACTTGTGTTTCCATAGTTTATAGCATTTTCCATTCTCTCTATCTCTCAACCATGGCTTCCACTACCTGCTCAGCCTCAGAGCTAGCCCCTCTTCTCTCCACCAGTGCCGCCGCAAACTCCACCGAGGCAGCGGCTTATCTCTGTTCTCGGTTCTCCACTATAGCCAACCAACTTTCAGACACATCCTATGCAGTTAACAACACGTACCTTCTTTTCTCTGCATATCTTGTTTTCGCCATGCAACTAGGCTTTGCCATGCTTTGTGCCGGCTCAGTTCGAGCCAAAAACACCATGAACATAATGCTCACTAACGTTCTTGACGCTGCCGCTGGTGGTCTCTCTTACTATCTTTTCGGCTACGC
This sequence comes from Dalechampia spathulata, assembly GCA_948192965.1. Classification (NCBI taxonomy): domain Eukaryota; kingdom Viridiplantae; phylum Streptophyta; class Magnoliopsida; order Malpighiales; family Euphorbiaceae; genus Dalechampia; species Dalechampia spathulata. Next base: position 1,337 of record CANYBF010207195.1, read on the forward strand.
TTTTGCTTTTGGCTCTCCTAGCAATGGCTTTGTTGGACGCCATTTCTTCGGCCTCCATGAATTCCCTTATGCTGATGCTGATTATAGCTTCTTTCTTTATCAATGGGCTTTTGCCATAGCCGCTGCTGGTATAACCAGCGGCTCCATTGCAGAACGAACCCAGTTCGTCGCTTACCTTATATATTCGTCCTTCTTGACTGGCTTTGTTTATCCTATTGTTTCTCATTGGGTTTGGTCCGGTGATGGCTGGGCTAATGCTTCTAAATCCGATAACAATCTTCTTTTCGGTTCGGGTTGTATAGACTTTGCTGGGTCGGGTGTGGTTCATATGGTTGGTGGAATTGCTGGATTATGGGGTGCTATAATCGAAGGTCCCCGTATAGGCAGGTTCGACCGGTCGGGTCGATCCGTTGCTTTACGAGGACATAGCGCTTCACTAGTAGTACTTGGTTCGTTTCTGTTATGGTTCGGCTGGTACGGGTTCAACCCAGGTTCGTTTTTGGTAATTTTGAAGAGTTACGGAACCAGTGGAGGGTACTACGGACAATGGAGTGCAGTCGGAAGGACAGCTGTCACAACAACATTGGCTGGATGCACAGCTGCTCTTACAACATTATTCAGCAAACGATTACTCGTGGGTCACTGGAATGTGATCGACGTATGCAACGGACTGTTAGGAGGATTTGCTGCGATAACCTCAGGTTGTGCCGTCGTAGAACCGTGGGCGGCAATCATATGCGGCTTCGCGGCTTCGTGGGTTTTAATCGGGTGTAACAAGCTCGCAGACAAATTCAAGTACGACGATCCACTGGAAGCCGCCCAATTGCACGGCGGATGTGGGGCGTGGGGCCTAGTCTTTACAGGGTTGTTCGCTTCTAAACGTTATCTGAACGAGGTGTACCCGAATAAGGTGGGTAGGCCTTACGGACTGTTCATGGGAGGTGGTGGAAGACTTTTAGCTGCTCAGATCATTCAGATCATAGTGATCCTAGGGTGGGTAACGGCTACGATGGGCCCACTGTTTTACGGGCTTAACAAGTTGCGGCTGTTGAGGATCTCAAGCGCAGATGAAACAGCGGGCATGGATTTAACCAGACATGGAGGATTTGCTTATGTTTACCATGACGAAGATGATCTGTCCGCTAAACCTTCTTTGATGATGAGAAGGGTGGAGCCTACGGACGAGACTACACCAAATAATCAAACTTCACCAACTGTGACCGTTTGATCAAATTTTTAGATTTTGATTACATATTATCTAGGAATGAAAAATTTGCATGGCATGTAAGATAATAACTAATTTGATTTTAATAAAAAATTGATAGACTCAAGTTAAAATGATATACCTTTACAAGTCAAACATGTTGACTATTGGATGTATAATCCCATATCACACGTACTTTTGTAAGGGTTTATATAACATTTATTTTCCATGCACATCCGATTTAAATTATTGGTTAAGAATGAAATTATGAAAGAAGAGAACAACCACTCTGCAGTTACTTACATGGATTCCAACCAGTATATCAAACATGAACTCAACATGCATGATGGAGAATCTGCCACTACTGCCCTGACATTTCACCAGAAAAAGATAAATGCATCATGGCCACAAGAACCAACCACATCCTCTAACCAGCGTCTACAAGGAACCAATTCCCACGTGCATATACACTCATAGCCATAGGGCATTTGGGGTCTGTCTTTTTTCTTAAATACATTGAACAAACATCCTTAAACTAATGAAAAACAAGTTAATTTTATAAAATTCCACATTATGTAGAAAATATTTGGAAAAATTCATCAAACAATCGATAATAATGTTAATTTCATAATAAATATGATGAATTTTCACTTTCTATTCCCATATAAAAAGTTATCAAATATAAACAATAATAAGTTTTACGATAGAATAAATAGATTTCCTTATCCATAAAGGGCATACTATCTATAAATTATGGAACTCCATCATCATACAATAATCATAACATATCTTTTAGGCCATCATAACCCTTAGAATTATTATATATTCATTTAAAGACCCTTTTTGTTCGCATCATACAAGAAAAATATTTATTTATTTATTAAATATCATTTCTAAATAATTAATTTATTTAAAAATAAAAATTGAAGTTCAAAAATACTTCGTTTCAAATGTAAAATAAAGAAAATTGATAATAAAATATTATTGTTATTTAAGTAAAGAAGCTTAATATTTGAATTTTTTCAAAATAAAATAAATAAAATTTTGCATAGACTCTACTGTAAAATTTTTTGAAGAAGCTTTGCAATCTTTGTAAGAAGCTTTTCAAAAAGTTTGCAATCATTTCAAAAAGATTTGGAGACGATAAGGAATAATTTGTAAGAAATCTCATCCAAACAATTATAGTTATCATAAACTATATCAATAAAAAAATCGATCAAATCAATAACGGGTGTTACTAAAATTCCTGAAATTACTTGCAAAATAATTTATGTTAGTTCCCTGAAAAAGCAAATGAGGCTGATTTTTCCAAGAATAAACTGGTTTTTAAAAAACTTAGGGGTCAAGGGGAAGTTCTTCAAGAAAGTATTGTGATTAGAAGAACATATCAATCACTTTACAGGAAAGATAAAATTTACATTTCTCCAAGTATGTTCATTTCCCACACTAGTAAATGCATATATTGTTCAAAAGATTAGAGAAATTAAATTGCCCCCTAATAAATCCTTCGTAATAAGAAGGAAATAAAAGGGGAAGACTATCGTAAGTATCATCATTTTGGATTCATTCTACTAATTTTTGCTGGAATTTCAAACATGTTGCCCAAGATCAAATCAAAAAGGGAAAGCTACAATTCCATAAAAGAATGTTGGAAAGGAAAATATTGTTAGGACGAACAGGTTGCACCCAATGATGACTTAAGAACGCATATAGGTGCTTAAAGTGACTAATAGATTAATTGAGGAGAGGATACCACATTTGAAATACTAACTAAAAGATTTCAAGCTAGAACTAATAAAAAAGAAAGGATTCAACCATGGATACAAGAAATATAAATACAAAAATCATGAATAAAACCTAAATTTCAGCAAAGTCAATCTTAATTTGTATTTTTTTGCAAAGGAATAATGGCAGATTCTTAGATATAAGAAATTTCTCCAACCAAACCTGTTTAAGAAATAAGGTTATAGGAATTTGTAAAGAGCAAAAGAATGGTCAACAATAGAAAGTCAAAGGGGAAATAGTTAAAAAATTTGGGGCAAAACAAAATCTAACACAGAGTTGAATGAGAAGTCAATAAAAAATATCTCATAATGAGAAGTCAATAAAAAATATCTCATAATTTAATGAAAGTAGTGGGAAGGCTGATGATAGGCCATGGTTGGTAATTTTATTTTCACTTTATTTTGTTACCCTTTTGTTCCAAAAAGAAAGATAAAAAAGAATGGGTAGAAAAAGAAGAAGTAAAAGATGAAGAATCGACGAAAAAACTTGCATACCTAGTGTAACTTTGATCAAAACTAGTTATGAAGGGCTTCTCGAATTACAAAATTATTTCCCCTTTATAAGAGAAATATTGATAAAACACAAGCTAGATATTACCGCTCCAACTGAGTTTGTTCTCTAAAGGGAAACATAACATTTTCATGTTAATTTTGTTTTCTTAAATTGATCGAAGTGAGTTAGTTTAAATAATTTTTACAAGCATTGCAATCAAAATCATTTCATTTCCTAGGAAAAATGATATATTTCTTCATTTTTCAAATTTTGTTAAATTTTTGACTCATTTTCTCTAAGCTTTTAGAAGTTACATGCTTTGCTCCTTTAATGAAGTGATTGAAATCATTATTTCTTTGTACTATTTATGAGATTGGTTTATACAAATATAAACCATCTCATGGGGATATTTGTTTACACTAAAAAATAAATTTATTTTTATGATCCAAAGTTAATTGATGAAATTAATCTTAAAGGGGAAGTTCCTAAAAGTGTTAATTGAGAAAATTGATATTAAAAGGTGAAGTATGATCTTAAGCATGATTATTGAATTGAAGAAAAAGATAATGAATACTATAAATAGCAAGTGAGGGCAATTACCAAGAGATAACAATCATTTATCAAGAAAATCATTTTGATCAAATTACTTCAAACATTCTTAGATTAGACAGCTTCCTTTTGAATTTTCAATTCATATTATCTCTTTACATTTTTGTAATATCAGATACCTTTGCAAACACCTTACTTTATTTTATTTTGTTCTAAAAATATTTTCTTATTATTGAACTTAATTTTCTACAACAAATAAATAAGAGATTCATAATTTTTTAATTAGAAATTAGAAAACATTAATAGTTTAAAAACACTTAAATTCTTTAATACGCTTACAACTTAAAAATTATGTGAACAAATATAAATAGGTAGATTTTTTCTAAAATTTCTTTTCAAATAATGATATATATTATGCCATAATACAAATTTAAACCCAAATCTACTCAGAGTCTCTGATGATTTTTTTTATCTAAAATCATTCATGGCCGCATAAGGTAATAGCAAATTTGGCAAAAACATTGAATTATGCAACTTATCAAATATCAAATTAATCGGACAACCCATCAAATTGTCTTTCCAAAATTCTCACAAACAAACAACCCGTTGCTTTTCTCACTATTACATTTATTATATATATCTATATATATAATAATTGAATAATTCGGAAGCTATAGATGTCAAAATCATGCTAGCTTATTTTATTGACCAACTGGGTGCTGTCCAAAATCTAGAGCAGTCTTAAGTTAGTGGTCTCTATGCCTTTTCCAGTGGATAAATGGTTGCCGTAGAATTTATGCCAACACAACTATTGCGGGGCAGCAATTCTTTTTTGATCACACGTGTCCAATGATAATATAAATAATATTTACATGTCATGTACATAATATAATATGTAAATAATTTTAATAAAAATTTATTTAATGATATATAAATTTGAGTAAATTTATGAGATAAGCCCATCCATTTGAATGTTATATATATGTATACTTTATAAAATTTAACTTATAATAAAATGTAGATTTACATTTTTTATTATTCTTTTGATTTATCAAGCACATATGGAATTATGGAGTGATTGATGGCCCCATGTTGGCATGGCAAGATCTGTGGATGTGTGGCACAAATGCTTCTGGTCTTAAAGAATATTGCCTTTTCAAATTACCTTTATTAGATAATTTGTTTGGTATATCTATCTAATAAATAATTATATGTGTTATTGTTTGGGTATATTATAGATTAATTATTTCTTTAAAAATTAGAAAAAAAATTCAAGAATGTATCATAATTTAAATTCTAATTTTTTTTATTCTGATACTACAAATAATTAATTAAATCATCTTAATCAATCATGTATAGTTAATTTTGATATTAACTTATTTTATACTTTATTAGACTAAATGAAAAATGATATCAAAAATTAAATGATTTTATTTTTATCATGGATTATGCAAATTCCATCTACCGTTGAGTTGAGTTGATGAGTTTCTTTGAAATTTAAATGTCTTAACTATTTTTAAAAAATGACTCAAAAAAATCATTGTCAAATTTATTTTTTTAATTGTTTATAATATTTATATGTAATTAATAATTTATATCCCTAATGATTATTTGTTATTTCAATACCAATTGCTTGTAAAATTTATGCTAAATCAAGTGTTATTTTTAAATGTATTTCTATGTTCTTCATGTTATATTTATTTGATTATATATAATTAATAATTTATTTAGTAATCATTTTAAATTATAAAGGATCCTATATAATTTATTAAGAACATAATTCCTTTAATTTATATATTAAATTATATGGAGACTATTTTATTAATTATTTTGAATTCTATTAATGTAAACTTTTTCTCTATGGTTATTTAAAATAAGTTAGAATTATAAATTATAATTTTTGTTATGAAACATAAAAAGATTAATTATTACAATATTACATTTGATAAAATCAAGTGTTAAATAACATATATACTACTTAAATATATAAATTATTTGTTAAATTTATTTATTAAAAAGTTATGAAATTTATTGATATGATTTTAAAATTTTAGTTATTATTATTTGTTATATAAATTGATTTTTATATAAAAAAATTAAAATATTAAGTATAAAAATAAATCAAAAATTTTAACTTATTAAGTTCATTTTAATTTAATTAAATAAACTAAATTGAAAGTAATTATGTAAATTATTTTTATACATTTATTTTTACAGTATCTAATAATATGTATAGCTTTTAATTTAATTAACTGATTCTTGTAAAATTCACATATTATATATATACATTAATAAGACTCGTAACCATTTAACATATGCATAGAACACTTAAAATTAATGAATTAAATCTACAAATTCTGATAAGTTCAAAGTTTATAATTGAACTTAAATAATACTATTAATGGAAAAAAATTTGAATTGAAAATAATATGATGGAATAAATATAAAAAATTATATTTTATAAATCATGTCAATTAAAATATCATTTCAATATTATCAAAATCATGTCAATTATAAATAATAAAAATATTTTTAAACTCGAAACAAATATAACTTAAAAATTTACAAATGTTTTTCTAACCATTTATTAATCCCTTCATTTATTTTTAATAATTAATAATTGAATAATACTATTTTTTTAGATAATTCTCTATTCTAACTTACTGAAAAGTATTTTAATAAAATATTATATTAATAAATAACATTTTTTGGAAAATAGGAATGAAATAGTTAAAATAATAATTTTATTGGAAATAAAACCTCGGACGTCACAGTTCGAGCCATCAGGGAAATAAGCTAACGATGATAGGCCCATCTCTTGCAGCATCCCCCTCCAATCTCCCTCTACCGCCTTCCAACCTCAAACTGAGCAACCGCTTTTCCCGCCAAAATGAACCACCAACGCCGTCATCATCAACCGTTTGCTCCCTCACCACTCGCCTGATCACCCATCTTAATTCTGGTCAGCTTAGCAAAGCCATCACAGCTCTTCATCTTATGACCCAATGTAATACCCATCCTGATCTTATCACTTACTCTCGTCTTCTCAAATCTTGCATCAGATCGAGCAACTTTCAACTCGGTAAACTCGTCCATAGCTATTTAACCCAGTCCGGGCTCGATCTTGACGCGGTTATTCTGAATTCTTTAATTAGCCTTTATTCCAAATGTGGTGAACTGAACATTGCTTATGATATTTTCACAAAAATGGGCCATAAAAGAGATTTGGTTTCTTGGAGTGCTATGATTTCTTGTTATGCTAATAACGGATTAGAATTTGATGCTATTGGGGTTTATCTTGATATGATTTTTTCTGGGTTTTATCCTAATGAGTATTGTTACTCTGCTGTTATAAGGGCTTGTTCGAACCGAGATAATATCTCAATCGGGCGAATAATTTTTGGTTCTTTGATTAAAAGTGGGCATTTTAATTCACATATCTGTGTTGGGTGTGCTTTGATCGACTTGTTCGTGAAAGGGTGTGGTGATGTTGAGGAAGCATACAAAGTGTTTGATAATATGGCCGATAAAAATGTTGTTACTTGGACTTTGATGATAAGTCGGTTCCAACAATTAGGTTATCATAGAGATGCAGCTGATTTGTTCATAGATATGGTTTTGAGTGGGTTTTTGCCGGATAACTATACGTTGAGTGGGGTTGTTTCGGCTTGTGCAGAATTGGGATTATTGTCCTTTGGAAAGGAATTACATGCTTGGGCTATAAAGTCAGGATTGGTGTTTGATGTTTGTATTGGCTGTAGTTTGGTGGATATGTATGCAAAGTGTGCGGTGGATGGGTCTTTGGATGATTCGAGGAAGGTTTTTGATAGAATGACTAATCATAATGTTATGTCATGGACTGCAATTATTACAGGTTATGTGCAGAGTGGAAGGTTTGACCGGGAAGCCGTAGGACTATTCTTTGACATGATTGAGGGTCACGTAAAGCCAAACCATTTCACTTTTTCTGGCATTCTTAAAGCTTGCGCAAATCTTTTTGATCTACATTTCGGGGAACAAATTCATGCCTATGCAGTCAAACTGGGGCTTGCATCAGTTAATTGCGTGGGTAATTCTCTTATCAGTTTGTATGTTCGATGTGGTAAAATGGAAAATTCTAGGAAAGCCTTTGACATTCTGTTTGAGAAGAATTTGGTTTCTTATAATGCTATTATTGATGGTTATACAAAGAGTTCGAATTCTGAAGAAGCATTTGAACTGTTTAATGAAATTGAAGATACAGGAGTTGCAGTCGATGCTTTCACATTTGCTAGCCTTCTTAGTGGAGCTTCTAGCATTGGTGCAATTAGTAAGGGCGAGCAAATCCATGCTCGGATACTGAAATCAGGTTTCAAGACAAACCTTCACATTTGTAATGCATTGATCTCTATGTACTCTAGATGTGGAAATATAGAAGCTGCATTTCAGGTTTTTGATGGGATGGGAGATCGCAATCTCATCTCCTGGACTTCAATGGTCACAGGATTTGCTAAACATGGATTTGCTGCAAGGGCGTTGAAAACGTTCCACAAAATGCTGGAGGCAGGTGTGACACCTAATGACATCACGTATATTGCTGTTTTATCAGCTTGTAGTCATAGGGGTTTGATTTCTGAGGGTTGGAAACACTTCGAATCAATGAAATTGGATTATGGAATTGTTCCTAGAATGGAACATTACGCATGCATGGTTGATTTACTGGGCCGGGCAGGTCGTCTTGAAGAATCCATGGAGTTTATTAACTCGATGCCATTCAAGGCAGATCCTCTGGTCTTGCGAACTTTTCTTGGAGCTTGCAGAGTTCATGGCAATGTAGAACTAGGGAAGCATGCCGCAAAAATGATTCTTGAGCAGGATCCAGGTGACCCAGCAGCATACATCCTTCTATCAAATTTGTATGCTTCTGCTGGTCAGTGGGAAGAAGTGGGGAAAATTAGAAAAACAATGAAGGAAAGAAATTTGACAAAAGAAGCAGGTTGTAGCTGGATAGAGGTGGAGAATAAGGTGCATAAGTTCTATGTGGGTGATACTTCACATGTTCAAGCACCAGAGATATATGATGAACTAGATGGATTGGCCCAAAAAATAAAGGAACTGGGCTACGTTCCTAATACAGATTTCATCCTCCATGATGTAGAGGAGGAGCAAAAGGAGCAATATTTGTTTCAGCACAGTGAGAAAATCGCTGTAGCATTTGGTTTTATAAGCACGTCCAAATCTAAACCGATCAGGGTTTTCAAGAACCTTCGTGTTTGTGGAGATTGTCACACAGCATTCAAATACTTTTCCATTGTCAAAGAAAGGGAAATTGTGGTGCGAGATTCTAATCGATTTCATCATTTCAAGGACGGGAAATGCTCCTGTAACGATTACTGGTAGTGTGGCGGTGTCAAGTAGTTGCTGTTGACAATTTGGTTCAGCATGTGAGATTTTGTATATTCATGTAATTGTCCTTTGATAACAAGAGGGAACCTTTAAGATGTATTGGGAGACGTCTGCCAGAACAGAAAAAACATTCTCCATTTCTACCAAGTACAGTCAACTTCTATCTGGAATTAGCTTTGTAATCTGATTCTATTAACCATAGGTTTCATTGTTCGTATTTAGCTGTTCTTGCACATGGAAAGGATTGTATAACCTCGTTGAGTTTAACTTGTTAATTATCTAATTGAGTTTGTAATAACCTTTTTTTATGTATTACAAATCAAAATAATTTGTTTAATAAAAGTTTATTAGATGTAATTGTTAATACATAAAATGAATATTAAAGTTATTTATTATTTTAATATTTATTTTATCATATAAAATTAGATTTGTTATCACGTGTATTTCATGTTAATATGATTTATTTGATTTATCATTCATGTTATTTTTTATAACATTTTTTCTATATTTTCTAATCCTAAAAAGTTTTATTATTATATATATTATTTTTATAATATAGTTTTTATTACTTAAAATTATGTAATTAAAAATATTTTTTAAATCATAATAAAGTTATATACCTTTTAGCCATTTTATTAAAGTGACTCTCTCCATCTCATATTAATAGTCATTTTAATTTATTATTTTGAATATTTTATATAATTTTTTAAGGTAATTTTTAATTTTACTCTCTTAATTTTAATCCAACATTAACTATCAATGTAATTTTTAAGATTTTAAATATCTTTTCATTTTTATCTAAAACTCTTTTAAATAAATTTGATATTGTTATCTAACATATTTATTTAATGTTTCTAGAAAAATTTAATTAAGATAAATAAAAATATTTTTAAAAAATTAATAAATTTTAAATGATATTCTTACTTTATATATGTTAATCTCTAAAATAATAATAATTATTTTATCATATATCATTTATAATTATACATTATATATATATATATATATATATATAAATTATTGTTTAAATTATAGAAATCTATGAAAACATAGGACCTAATATCATATCATATACATATTAAAAGTGGGAAGAGGGGGGAGGAAGTGAAAATACAAGTATACCCCTCTCCCTTTCAATTTTAACAATTCAAAGATAAATATTATTTTTTTAAAATTTACATGAAGATAAGCATTACTTTTTTAATTTTAATTGAAAGATAAATATTATTTTTTAAAATTTATATAAAGATAAATATTACTTTTAAAAATTTATAAAAAATAGATGTAAAGATTAATCTAATAAATAAAAAT
>CANYBF010207227.1:0-10173 GCA_948192965.1 Dalechampia spathulata
ATTCTGTTGCACCAGATCTTGGTACTGATGCTCCTGAATGATGTATTGTTTTATACTCTTATTTTATTATTTTATTTACTTTACTTTTTCATTTGTTTTGTTAAACTTTAATTATATTGTACTGTGATTATTTAGATTGAATTGTGAACTTTGGAGAAGTTGTGATTATTTACATTAAATTGTGGACTTTGGAGAAGTTTCTGAATGATTGATGTGATAATTATAGAAGTGTTGTTTTAACAGGTATCAAATTATTAGATCTTCATATTACAGATGGAATTCTGCCGAATTTTTAGCAATATTAATTTTTTTTATTGAGAAGTGTTTTATTTTATTTATTAATATTTTAATTCACAATTCAAAATCTTTATAAAATTTTATTATAATTATATAAAATTTTTCATATTTTAAAAAATATTAAAATATAACAAAATTAAAATCAATTACGGAAATAGCTACGGAATTGGAGACGGAATTTTCCGTCGCTATTTCCGTAGCTAAATAACGACGGAATTGGAGACGGAAAAATTCGTCGCTATTTCCATAGCTAAATAGCGACGGAATTAGAGACGGAAAATTCCGTCGCTATTTAGCTACAAAATTTGAGACGATATTAGCGTTGCTATTTAGCGACGGATTATTCCGTCTCCAAATCCGTAGCTATTTAGCGACGGATTAGAGACGGAAATGTGTCCGTCACTATCCGTCGCTAATCCGTCGTTATTTTTTTAGCGTCAAATGGTTTAGCGACGGAAAATCTCTGTCGCTATACCTTATAGCGACGGCTAATTCCCTTTTAGCGACGGCAAAATGCCGTCGCTATTTTCCTTCATTTTTGTAGTGATATAATAGACATAATAAAAATGGAGTAACATCAGAAATTCATTACAGAGCCATGTTGGTAACAGATAGAGTTTCTTTTATTTTCAGAGTTTGATGATAAGAAGCGTGAGAAGTGATTTGATGGAGTAACATTCTATATGGCAGTAGGAGAAATGACTTGAAAGTGATAGGCATATGATTGGTAGACAAATTGTACAAGTGATATGAGGGATGGCTCAGTATATGTGATAGGTTTAATTTTTGCATGAACGAAAACAAAATACATAAATGATGTTGTCCAGATCGAAAATGTTAATTAATATTTTGAGCTTTGGATAGATGGTCCGACAAGACATAAGAAGGAAGTTTTGCACCGGTGTAAAGTTTCCTTTTTTGTTAATGAATTTCTATAAGAACCCGTGAGCCTCTTTTCTTATCATCCTCCTCCAAACTAATTTACTCATTTCTTTTGCTTCCATTTAGTATGACTTGTAGGGATGATTGGATTATCCGGATTTTAATATTAATTTAGTCAAAATAAATTTAAAACTTTTATTGATATGATTTTTTTTATTTTGAATTGGATTTAAAGATTAATTAATATGCAAAATAATTTTTAAATTGAATCAAATCTAAAGATTAGATTTTTATAATGAAACATATTGATGTTAGATTTTTCTTTTATTTTAATGTTTGGACAAGGATAATATTAATTATTCTCTTATAAATCGTATGTTTTTTTTATTAAATACATTCTATTTTTCAAGTGAAACGCAGTCTAAATTGTTTTGATCCAAATCAATAGAATTAAATCTCCATTACGAATTACTATAAAAAAAATTAAAACAATACAATTCAGAAATTTTTTTTATTTCGTTTGAACATCTCATAGGTTTTAGTTGGATGTAGAGATTCTCTGCTCTTTGGATTACTTTCTTCCATGCTCATGCTCATTCATAGTGCTGTGAATCTTTATAAAATAATTCAGAAATAAATAAACAGAAAATAGGAACATTCATATTAAGTATTTTTATTTCACTAATCATTATTATTTTAGATAAGTCATGACAAATACTGTTTGGACTATGACAATAAGATTTAACAAAGTAATGGTCAATAAATTGAAATTCATTTATAAGTGTGGTTTTATTTTTGAAATTAAAAAATAATTTTTCAAGTTATTTTAAATTAATTTTCAATTTTTTTAAAAATATTTTGTTGAAAATATTTGTTGACTTTTTTTTTTAAAAAAAACACGATCTTCAAATCATAATTTTAATGAAAAAATTAAAAATAAGATTGAAAAACACATTTTTAGATCACTAGAAGCTTACGGATTTTATCAATTAAGTTGTATACATAATTATACTGTAATTATTATATTTAATTAAATAATTGAATATTCATGATATAATATCAGGCCATCAAACAAGCATTCATCAAAATTGGAGTCATTGGATAAGGTTGAAAGAACATTTCATATTATTTTTCTTTGTAAAAAAGGGTTAATAATGTTATGCACATGGAAACATCACCAAGTAAGCCTTCCTAATAATTGACACGTATTATTTCTCTACTTTTATTTATTAAAAACCCCATAAAAATGATAACTGCAATCCGTCATACCACTCGGCATATGTTTCTCTTTTATTAAATATTTTTGAATGGTGCAGACATATTATATATGATTATAAATAATTATAAATAATATAATAATACATATTAATTTTTATTAAATATCAAGTATTTATTGATTTTATATTGATTATGTATAATTATCATTAATTATTAATATATAAATAATAATTAATAAATACTTGATGTTTAATATAAATTAACATGAATTATTATATTATAAAAAATTGACATTTACATTATACTATTAATGAATTTATGTACATTATATTATTAATAAATTTATAATCATAAATGTACATTTATTATTAATAGATTTATAATCATAGAAGGAAGATCGCATAAGAATTTCTCAACATCCACGAAGGAATTTTCCAACATTAAGTAATATTTTTATGGAAAACATATAGGATGAATGTAAACTAGACATAAACACCAACCAATATCTCGTATTCTTATTATTTTAAATGACAGGAAAAACCTGTTACATTTTAGTTCAAATATTTATATATATAAAGTACACAATTTGCTTATCTTCCATAAAATTGACGAATAAATAATCATCCAACAGAAATTGAGATAAACTCCGAACAACTGGGCGAAACAAAGTAGCGAAAGTGATGTGAATCAACCAGAGATTGAAACCATAGAAACCTGAAGCATCCCTCAGTCTCAGGAGCACTGGAATCCAGCAGGAACTCCTTTGCCGCAGTAATTCAACAGCAAACTCAAGGATACAGGTACGTTGAGATTAATGCCAAGAATATTGGCCTTGAGGGCAGTGCAAAGGCAGACGGCAGCTTCAAGGTCAGCAAGACCTTGAAGGAGAGGGCAGCATGGTTCTTTTGGTGGAGTTCCCACCACTAAGTGTACCAAATCGTTTAACAAGTTGGCACATACTCCAAGCTTTAGGGCATGCTTAGGGCAAGTGCCCGATGAAGATGGCGGCGGTGGTGGGCATTTAGGGGTCTTAGGTGGTGGAGGTGGTGGACAAGGGACATCGTGATGATGCTTGGAGCTAACCAAAGTAAAGAAAAGAAGGTTTAATGAGAGAAGAAGAGCTGTCCTTGCAAAAGCTTTCGAAACCATTTTTAGATCGAAAACAGTTTCAAAAGACTAATGCAAGATGGGTTATTATTGTTATTAGTTTTGGTGGCGGTGGTAGTAGTGAAGTGGGTTAGGGTTTATATAGATGGAGATGGCTACTTGATCAAGTTAAACAGTAGAAGGGAACCCATGTGAGCACATTGGATCTATTCATACCCTACCTAGCTGGCAATATTGCAAGTTGGGGAATAGGTCATTTCCTGGCTTGGAGCTATCTGGACTTTGAAGCTCTTGCAGGCACCACGTATCACAACAGGACATTCTTAAAATTTCAGGAAAAGATTTATGGAATCAAAGCTATGAACCTTTGCATGTAATGTAAATTTTAAATCTTGAAAAACAAATAAAAAGAATAAAACAATACATCTGGTTTTGTTTTCATTAAAATGTCGTCTCCACCGCCTAAAACTCTACCCTTTCGTTCTTTAACTATTAATAGCACAAATTGAGCATTGTCACTTACGATAGGTTTAAATTGAAAACAACTACTACAAACTAACAGACAAAAAAGAATTCAAATCAGATTAGTCATGAAATTATATTGAAAACAAATGCATGTCTGTAAAACTGTACCATCACATTCCACGAAAGAAGTCACAGATATGCAGGTCGGCTCTCATCCCGACTAAAGCTTAAATAATTTCTATATGTTATGAAGGTCTTTTTTTTTCAATGTAGGTATTTTAAAATTTTTTCATAAATTTTATATTATGAAAAATATATTAATTTTTAATCAACAAAAATCTCATTATTTCTGAAATATCATTCCTTTTAATTTATATTTTATTAATAAAACTAAACTTAATTATTTCTAATTATCTTTTTTCCTCTTTCTCTTCTTTTAATCTTGCATTTTTCTTTTCTTTTTCACTGCTTTCTTCCCTTTTCATCTTCTTCATCATCTCTAAATTCTTCTTCTTCTTTCTTCTTTAATTTAAATTTAACAATAAAGTCTTTTAATTGTTTGTTATGTGATTTGATTGTGGATTTTTATATTTTATATTATTTGTTATTGGTTATTTGATTTTATTTCAAGATAAATATATGTAAATAAATATAGATCATATATGCAATGTATATTTATCTACCAATATAAATCATATATATGGTATAATTAATAAATAAATATATATTTTATATATTAGTAAATATATATATATATTTGTGGGCATGCTTTTATCATGATTCAGAGCGAGACTTGCAATAGACGACACTTGGGGTCTACTTGGAGTGAAAGGACAATCTTCCCAAGGGGCTTCCTCGGGAAATGATATGGACTCACATAAGGTTGCAAGATGGAGTTACCACCATATGGTTTCGAATTTTGGTTCAATCAACCCATAGCATGAGTATTAAGTTAAACCTTTCAGAGATGGGTTTGGGTGATGAAGATATATTTTTTTAGAGTTTCAATTTCAATTTTATCATCTTAATCAATTAATTAACCTAGGCATACATATGAACATTCATAAGCATGAATATATCATACATTATTGCATGGTAGCAAGTATAATAGGTATAGTATGATAACAAAATAAAGCAAGCATAGTAGCAGAGAGAAAATAGAAATGGCCTATAGAAAGGAAATCAAGGAAATAAGGGATATATGTAAAATAAGGCTAGACATTAATGCAAAGAGAAAACGACTAAAATAGAGGCATATTCTATTACATAAAAGCTTCATCGATACAAAAATGAGATGTTAAGCAACATACCTGTCCCTCTACTTGGGCAAAGAAAAGGTGATCCCAAGCAGCACAAAAGCAACACAAACCAAAAATACATGAATGAAAATGAACGAGCATAAAGAGGTGAATGAGAAAGGTTGGAGAATGAGACAAAGCAAACATTCAATGTTAAGCAACAATGAAGATGTGGGGACATGAT
This sequence comes from Dalechampia spathulata, assembly GCA_948192965.1. Lineage (NCBI taxonomy): Eukaryota > Viridiplantae > Streptophyta > Magnoliopsida > Malpighiales > Euphorbiaceae > Dalechampia > Dalechampia spathulata. The sequence continues at coordinate 5,452 of CANYBF010207227.1, forward strand.
TGATCAGTCTAATACTATTAGTAAGCATGAATCAAGTAGGAAGGTTCACTAAATGTGTTGGCAACATTCATGAAAAAGGTAATTAATAGGAGTCCGATCATGAAAATGTCATAAAAATGAAAGGAAACTTCCAAAATCACTCTAGCAAGTCATTCAAGCTCAATTTACTTCTTAATTCACTCTTAATCATCCATAATTATAATGAAAAATAAATTAAATGACATTAATTTGAAAATCAAATGAAAAAGCAATTAAAACAATTTTTAGGTAAAAATTAATTATAGACACAAATTGAAAGATTCCAAGATTATTAGGAATCACTTGAAAATGAATTAACATTCAAATTTGATTTAATTATGTTAAAAGATAACAAATCACAATTAAAATGATATTTAATTGAGAAATCAAGTAATACAAATTAATTTTATGTAAAAATTAATAAAATTGATCATGAAAATTTGAAATTGAAAGACTCTAACATCATCTAGCATTAATCAGGGATAGATTCAACATTTAATCCAACTTTAAACATATCAATTGCAACTCAAATCAAATTAAAATGACATTTAACTTGGAAATTAATTTGGAAGCTAAAATTAATGAAATTTCATCAATGTATGATGAATTCAAATTATTTGGATCATTGCAAAATCACAAATGCTACCAAAGACTTTGATTTGAATCCAAAAATGAGTGAAAATTTACAAAATAATGAAAATCTGCATGTAATGTGCATAACACATTAGGTAATGTGCATAACACATTAGGTAATGTGCACAACATGTCACTTAGAGAGCAAAATATACATAGCATGTTCTATAATGTGTGTTGAATATCATGAACTAAAAAGAAAGAATAAGATTTCAAGCAAAAATCATGAATGAAGTTTGAGAAAAATCAAAGTTTAGGATTGACACATATCATATCAAGTCATGAAATGATTTAAATACCAGTGTTGCATTCCAAATAGAGCTGAAACACAATCAAAATTACAAATCATTATAAAACCCATGAAAACAAAAGAAAAGAAGAAGGAAATCAACATTCCATAGCTCATCAAAGGCTAAGTAAGCTTTAATATTCTTAATCTTGTATTAAGTAAATGATTTAGTAAATAAATTTGTCTCTAATCACCTAATTAAGTATTAATTATATAATTAATTAGTGAGAATTGATTTTGGTAAAATTTATGTAAGTTTTTTTATTTTATGTTTAGACCTCTTTTCAATAAGTACCCAAGTTATATTTATAGGAAAGAGGTAAGAATTATCTGGAATAGGTAAGCAATGTGAGCATCTAAGATTTTTAATGTAATATGCACAACATGTCATGTAATGTGCATAACATATTAGCTAGATTTTCCTAGCATGCGTAATATGTTATAGAATGTACTCCACACATCAAGAAGACCCCTAATATGCGCCCCTCATTATACATGCCTTGTAATGTGTGCTATATGCCCATTAGACTCCAAACATGCCAAAATGGCATGGAGGCATATAACGTATATTAGATTTGGATGGAAAATAGGTGAATCACGTTATGTATTTCACTTAACATGTGTAGCATGTTGCATAATGTTCTTCATATATTAGGAAAATGGCATAATATGCTCTACTTCCCATAAGATAAAAGTAGTATACTCTGCATATCAAAAGTACTTATGGGAGGCTAAAAATGCATGTATGCTATTCAGGTTTGACAACGAGGACCTCTACCAAGCCTATCAAAGAAAATCCAAAAAATGTAATGCGTAAATGAAAATTCAAGGTCTATAGTTTACCCTTATATTAAGATCATTTTAGAGTGATATGAACAAAAGTCATTAAAATAAGATCTAATTATAACATGAATTTTCATCTATAGGCAAGGATGATACCTGGTTAATGCTCATGTTAAGGTTTATAGATGCTCGTGTTGAGGCTTGTAAATATTCCACTAGGGGAAATATAATCCATTGGGGACTGAATGTGATCCACTAGGGATGTAATGCATCTTACTAAAGATACTGATGCTGAGACTTGTAATCCAATATGATAACTGGGAGCCTGGTGCTCGGGCAAGCAATCATTATTAATCAATATGTAATGCTCATGTTAAGGTTTGTAACCTAAATCTTGAAAATATCCAAGCTAAATCCCAGGGGATGCTGATATTATGGTTTATGATCCAGTAGTGCCATTGGGAGCATGATGCCCAGATGGGTTATTAGTGTTGATCGAAATTTGAAGTTATTATACCTTAATTTCCTTGTAAGTACATCGTATCATTCTTATTAAGGTAACAATGGATCTTATCATATCACAACTAATTCTTTTTCACTTATATATTTAACATATTCTCATATTAGATATTCATAACCACTAATAATAATATGATTATTCATCTTATCAACTTAATATATTGATAATGATTAAACTACAACTTAGTGGAACTTAACAAATAAAATAACTTGAATTACACTTCTTATTTAAAATATACAATTAAATTATACATATCTTATATTTATAATTTGATATTATAGTTAATAATTTATTTATCAATAAATTAGAACTTCATAAATCATTTCTTTTATAATACCTTTCTTTTTATCACCAATTCACTATCTTATTACTATATACCCATAATCATATAACATAAAAATTAGACTTATCTTCAATAACCTAGTGTAACTCCTAAATTTGGCATACTAAGCTCTAGCATATTATTTAACCATTTGCAACCATTTACAATAATTATCTTCTTATAAAATAAATAAATATAGTTATACCATTATTATGCTTCTTACATAAGACCATAAATTTTAACTTCACAATAATGATGAATATAACCTTATTGTTTAAGCATCTTTATTCATATCATATATCAAGCTTAGATATTTACATTTATTTCTAAACTCTTCAAATAATTATACATTCTAAAATATGAAGGCTTATATGTAGGAGGTTAGTTAAATCTTAAAGATGAACTACTTATATTATAAACTTTTTAAAATCAATAGCATTAATACTAATTTTGATACTATCTAAAACAGGGGTCATGACCAGCATGCAATAAGCTATTCTAATCTCACAAGTCTCTTATAATATGATAGATTCCTATACTCAATATAATCTTTGGTATTATAATACTTGTCATATATCATCAAAACTCTATCAAATATAACTAAATCAAATAGTACAAAGGACTATTAAATATCTTACCAACCTCAAATAACATTGAGATTGAATTATACTATAATCTAACATATGAGACTAGATATATGAAAATCCTATAAATCAATCTAAACAAAAGAAAAAATATCTTATAGCTATAAATTTCACATAAAAATTCTAAATTAACACCAACAATATGTACTTGTAGTCTAATAATATTGGTGTTAGAGAGAATGTAGATAAGGAGTAGTCCTAGCAGGCGTCTTAATTTATTTATTTTATTTGGCTTTTTGGATATATTTTTATTTTTCTATAGATGTCTGTTATATAATTGAGATTAGTTTAATTAAGTTAATGGTAGGTTAATTCCCTACCTTGTTTAATTTCTTATTGAGCATATGGAAGCTCACCCCCTACAATTTCAAGTTTTATAGGTTATTACTGCTAGAAGTGAGCTACCTTTCTTCCTTTTCCAGCTTTGCTTCAAGGTTTAGAGAGTTCATTTCTTATTTAGGCTTTACTTCTTAGATGATTTTCACATAGGTTTTAGGTTTGAATTTATAGTTATAAATTTCTAAGGCATACATTTTATTGACATATGATGTATTCTTTTATATTTTTTTAAAATAATATTACTTAAAGAATTTTTATTAGATTATTAAAGTGATATAAGAAGGCTTGCAAGATTAATGGGTTTATCTCACACTAGTCACGATCTTAAATTTTGGATCATGATAAAGTAACCACTAATAAATAAATAATTTCTTTAAAATTAATTTTACAATATATGCATAACTAAATCATCTATCAAAAACATATCAATTCATCTATATCATATTCAGCTACAAAGCCAACGATGATTCCATATCTAATTGATTAAAAAGAGCTTTTGTTATTGCTAAATTAATAACTTCTTAGTAGGTTTGCCATCATTACTTCTTAAACACATTTAATAAAATTTTAATTAATTCTTTATAATACTACTTAGATTATCATAATCTTTATCAATTTAATACTTCTTAACTTAAGATTTGTTACACCCACGATAGAGACCCTAGGAGTTATACGTACAGAGATACCTAGGGCTATATATGCACGTATCTTTATGTGGATGTGTATACGTGAATGTATTGGTATGTGTATGAATGTATATGAATGAATATATATGTATATGTGTGGATGTATTGATGTAGATGTGTGTATATGCTTATATGTGTGACGTCGCCTCGTTGGGAAGCATGTCTTCTCGGTTGGATGAGGGACGGCTTTGTGTTTATGATTGGGTATGCATGATGTTAGAAATAGCCCTTATACTGGTATAAGGGGCAGATGTCGGAGCGGAGCGGAGTGAGCGAGTGGAGCGTGAGCGAAATGAGGGAACGGAGCGGAGCGACGACATCTGCCCATCAGGGGGAGATACGAGAGGAGTTGGCCGGGGGTGCGGGGGCGGAGGCCCCGCGGTACGGTAAAGGGGTATTTTAGAAGTGTTACAGGTTGAGTTTGGATGTTTGGGACAGTTTACGGTCGTGTTAGGCATGCCAATGGGCATGATGTACATTTTTGGGAT